>CM070828.1:28065913-28084681 GCA_036326025.1 Chrosomus eos
TTATCTTACAGCTTCAGAGAAGTCTTTAGAAATAGTGCATGAGTCGTATTGGCCACTTTCATCATGCCTTAATGTGGCTTGTGTGTCCTTTTTGAAGCTCAAAATCAAGAATTCATATTTTATGTTCTAAAGAAAAAATGATTAGTGTTTTGGCGTGACAAGGGTGGGTAAATTATGGAATTTGCATTTTTAATGTGAGCTATTCCTTGAAATCTGTCTAAATCAAACACATTTAGAACTGTTTCCTCCTGATAAGGAATATTCTGAAAATCAATTTTGTATTAAGACCAAGAAGAGTATAATTCAAGAACTAAAAGACAAAAATGCACGGAGCATAAAGAGCAGTTGCAAGTTCAGGTTTTTGTCATGCACCTGTCTGGACAGCTAGTCACACCGTGAAGAAGATTAAAATGTCTAGGAAATGAGGCTCACTATTGGCATGATTAATGTCCATGAAGTATAATTAAAGACTTTTAGTTAATTCCCTTGTCTTCTGACACTTTAACCAGTTTTAATCATCCCCACAGACTGATCATGCATAATTGCAGAACCTCCACAGACCGACAAACTATTAACTCTGTGAAATATTAAACACTGTATCTAAGAGGTATATTTGGGAATGTCCAACAGTACAATGACCCTGAAGTGCTTTCGGTGTGTGGGGTATAACGTTTATAGTGTTGGCACGTCTTGCTCTAAGTGAATTAGAGTAACTTATTTTCTGTGTTGAAATGTTGCATTCTTCTTTAAAGGTGCATTGCGCAACATTTCATGTTAAAAATGCCCGTTTTTTAACCCATACATGCGTAAACAATTGCCTGATGGGCTGAATGAGCCCTTCTCTGATCACTGAGATTGCCTCTATAGTCCTGTACAGTAAAATAAATAAGAGGGATTCGGGCTCGAATCTGAGACTGGGCGTGACGTCATGCGCGTTCACGCTCACCAGGCGATGTCTCGGAGGTTTGTTATTGTTAGCCGCCATTCTCCGTATCAGCGAAGACAACTCGAGCGACAAAACTTTAGTCAACTTTCGACAAAAGTAGAAGATGGATTCAAAGAGACCGGCTTGTAGTTCATTCCAAACCCCAACGCAAACTCCACGTAAGACAAAGAAAAGAAAACTTTTGTCTAGTTATTGACCAAAAGGGCCAAATTGGAGTCAGGCGTCGGAATAAGACGAGACGAGAGTCAGCATCGGGAAGGCTTTCAACAAATGGATAGATCTCCGGTCTGCTCTAGGGCTCAAACGGGATCCTCAGTTGGCTGTTTTCTTGATAAAACGGTAAGATATACCCCAGTCTCTAATGTCTGATGCAGCAAATCTATGACAACAAATGATGATGCGTAAAATGTGTAATGCTTTAGCCTAAGCTAGATAAATGTACAATCAGAATTGATTTGACTAACGTTACCATTGTCAGTGAACAGGTTCATAAACTAGGAATTGTCTTCGGAAGAATAGTACAACATGAAACATAAAACATGTCCCATAAAAGATGCTAACTATGTTTTTGTGTATGGCCTACCGGTAGCCTTGTGTTCTTTGCTAACGTCCTTTGCCTGCGCTCTGCTCTTCTATCTTCTTCCATCATATTACTTTAGACTTTCCACCATAGTCTTTAAACGCCGCCGTTCGTACTCCGTTATTAAGGTCCCGGTAGGCAGAACGGGAACATTGCGATAGCCTCCTCCATCCTGGTTTGTTGTTGTTGTATGTGGCGCCGCCGCCGCCGTGCTCGCGTCACTCCCTTACTCCTCGGTTCTGGCCACTGGCCAGTGCGACCGCAAACAGCAAAACCGAGTTTGGGGGAGAGTAGTTCTTAGAACTGTTTAGAAGTGGACAGTTCCTATAACTAAGTTCCTATGACTACTTGTTATGAAAGCGGATATAGTGCCATTTGATTGTTTATTACCTTGAGACATTTGAGTGTACTTTGTTGACCAACTGTGTATGGTATGATTATTATTTTAAGCTTTTACAAATTAATAACTTATATTGTTCATGAACGTGTTTCCATAATAATACAATCATAAGTGGATACAGTAAACGCATAAAACAGTTCAACATGGAGATAAATGGAAACAAAAACTGTTTTCTTCTACCCCCGTTTTCCCCTCACACATAAGTGTGTAATTTACTCAAATGCCTTTCCTTTCATATATGTAAAATGACTTGCAGATTTATAACTTTATAACCTCTGAAGACATTATGACTGTGAACAAAAGATTTGTGCGGCTGATGCTCCTTTGGTTATGAACAGCTCGTGCTCGTGCAAGCGTGCGTGTGCTCCATGAGCGTGCACACCTCTGGTTGCAGTTTCGCTTGTCGCCAGAGGGGGTGTAGTTCTGCAAAAACTCAGAGACCTGTGTTATGCTCCTTTAATGCAGATACTGTGGTTTAATTTTAATTTTGAAAGCAGCAAGGAACAACTTTTTGCATTATAAATGGCATTCTCCTGTATACTTTTTACTTTACTTTCACATAAAGAAATCATTATAGAACCTATACCTATACGTATGTGAAGCATTGCATTATAGTAATGGAAGCAAGTAGACATATAACGCATGCTGGGAAATACAGAGAGCAATCGACACTGCTTCACTACTCCAGCTGGGAGATATGATCACTTAAAAAGTGTTTTGTTTAGGTTATTTAATTGCATTCTGCTCGCTGCTCCAAGGCTTTCAACGACCCCCTTCAGAGACCAGCATATTGTTAAGGACTGCCTGTTCTGTTCCTTCTGGAATTACAAAACATATATTTTCCAGCTCCTCACATTTCTCAGAAGTTATCATTATTGGTGTCAGAAAGTTAAATGCATTTGTAATAATCTTGGCTGAAGGGCTCATTCAGAGTTCACTGTATATATGAGAGCTGATTAGGTATAATCACTTTTTTCACTTATCACTGGAATGGAAAAGTTAAACTTTGTCAGGTTTTCTTATTATCTGGCTAAACTATTGCAGTGATTGTTTGAGATGATAATGAAATGCATAAGCAAAAGTACAATGTCGTATTTGTGAGGGCCCTTCAAATTTAAAGGGTAACAATGGAATGTCCAATATGACACACTCACTTTATGTTAAATAATTAATACAATGTTTATTATTATATTATATTAATAAAGTTTAATAATTAATAAAATGTTAAGTAATATTTTTATTTAGAAAAACGTCCTCGTAGTTTATTTGGAGTTTATTGTACAAATGTAAAACAGAGTCCTCTTAGTTCCCTTAATGTGAAATCACACAGCTATTTCTTGAAATGTTGAATGGAAACATATTTTGTATATGTGGTGAGGGGGTCAGCGATGTCTGCAGTGGGACAGAGAGACAAGAGAAAAGCAGTGAGTAAATATGTCAAGTGCAAAATGATATTAACCTGTTTCTTGTTGCAGTGATTGGCGTGGAGAGACCAGTTAAAATCCAAAGGAAAGAGGAAACACAGAGAGAGAGAGACCGACTGAGGACTCGTGTGGCTGGATTATCTGGAGAGTGATCTAACATTAGATTGTGTGTTGATGGATTGAGTTTATTGAAGCACAGTGAGCGTGATTTTGTTTTGATTTGTGAAACAGAAATAGCCTCAGTAACGCCGACCCTGACTTCTTACTTTCTCAACTTGAATCTCATTACAGTATGATTAGACAATAATTTACATTTATTTTATGATAAACTAGAATTTAGTACCAGACATTCAGAGATGGAATAAACATATTTATGCCAAAGTGAAAAACGTCTCCGTTACTATGTAACCCTCGTTCCCTGAAGGAGGGAACGGGAGACGTAACGTCGACATGACAACGTAATTGGGATCAACGAGCAAATGAATGTTGGCGTGTTTTGAATCGCATTATGCGCCCCACCCCGCAGCGCGAGTATAAACAGGAAGCGGGCCCACGCACACATTGTTTTTCGCTAAGGAGCCGAGATCGTGACGGCCATTACAGCGATGGTCAGCAACGGTGTTGACGGGACGTTACTCTCCCGTTCCCTCCTTCAGGAGACGTAACGATCGAGACGCTCCCTATCAGTCGCTCACATTTGACGTAATGACGATGTGACGACGTAATTGGTATCCCTATGGAAAACGCCATGGTTACTACCACATCCATCGCCCTACGTAAGACTCTCAGACCCCTGTAAAGACTTTAGGCGGGTCTAATCCATGGGGAATTTGCATATCATAATTAATAATTGGTAATTAATAATTATTCATACATGTTTGGATTAGATCAGTCTTACATGTTAATAAATCTCCCTCTAAAGGAGAATGTCATTTTACCTGGATGTATACATGCAATCCTTTCATTTTAACAAGTTGATTGCAGTAAATTACACAGATCACGTCTTACAAAGCAGGCAAAATTAATTTAGCTCAATTGTCAGAAGAATATTGAGGGGTTTTCCACAATATCATCTTACTTTATAGGATTGCAGGAAACGCAATTCTCTGGCCAGAAGAACTGGGTTTTCTGCCCTATAAACAAATATGTAAAGCTATCTTTAAGTTATAAAGTTCGTAGCAAGATCTTTTGGCACTTAAGAGACTCGAAATTGAGCAAAGAGAAAGTCCATCAGTCAAGTGAATATAATGATTTAATAAAGGCATGTCTACTTATATATTTACTACGTTACAGGAATACATGTATTTACAAACACAGACATAGACAATACAATAAAACATCAATGAACGAGAAATGCGTAAAGTTTGGGCAATGGATAACTTACACGCGAAAGCGTGTAAGAGAGGGAGAGAGAGAGAGAGGGTGAGAGTTTAGAGAGTTGCATGGTTGCAGTGAGATTAGGAAGAGAGATGATCTTTCTAAATGAGTTAGCAAATTCACATAGACAAACGGAACTTTGAGAGACAACAAGACTTCAACAAATCTTAAAAACGTGATCAAACACGGATACTTGCAGAGGTTTGGTCTTTGCATGGCTTGTGAAGAAGCGTGTGTGTGTGTCTCGCAGCCCGGTGCGTCACGTGCGCGCGCCTCTGCTTCAGAGAGAGCGCGCGTTCGTTTGAATCTCAGCTGGCTTTGCTGAAGAGATATGTCACGCGGTGTTCTTTTCACTTCGTGGCAGTAAACCGCGTCGAATATGCAAAACTAACTTTAAAGAAAAGAAATAAAGATCCCAAAGGGGAAATCACGCGGAGTTACGTCATGGCTGGTGAAGAAACGCTTGTGCGTCTCTGGGTCCGGCGCGTCTCGTGGTAACGGCGCTTGCTTCTCCTGTGCAGGGATTTCGACGATTGGAATTAAACACGGGGCTTATCTAGACTGGAAACAAACACAAAACTAACTAGAAACAAAATAAAAGAACGGCGATGAGCTCGCCGGAGGCGCGACGTTACATGATGACGACTAGGATCAGGAAGTAAGAGAGAGCTTTACTGGTGTTCAGTCCTTTTTGAAACCCTGACTTTTCCGCCTTCTTTTGGAAGAGGGTCCAATCAGGAGCTTTCTCTTTGGAGGGAGGTTTTATGGCCCATTGTGTTCTAACCAGGCATTTGACTCCCTAATTTCATTGGGTGTTTAAGGGAAGAATCTTCACAATTTTTATAATACTAGTGTGTCACCAAGTTTAGCAAAATGTAATGTCAATTAACAAATGGGGAACGAAGATTGGAGTTTATCAAGACCAAACTTGCCAGAAATGGATTTGGTTAAACTTAGTTTGCAAAGTTTAAGACCTTATACCATTAGTTTCCCAACACATAGATCAAACCCCTAAAAGACAAATCGTAAGATGAGATTAGATACATTGTTCGTACAATTCTAAAGGGGAAGTATACTAGAATATATATGAATGCAGAATTCATTTCTCCTTCGTTAGAATTCTAGGGAATACGCAGTTACATGTAAAAATACATAATGGTAAACTCAGTTATTTCAATGTAACATGAACAAACAAACACATAAAACACATTGAATATTTCTGTTTAAAATGTCTTTTAAAAAGAGAAGTTTCTTTTCTCTGTAGCATTCACTTCCTGTCGCACATTCCTGGGGGATGTGTTTGGTGGAATGTGTGTGTGTGTGTGTGTGTTAATTTTGAGTCCTGGGGGGAGGACGCTGGTTGGGAAGCCAGTTCCCGGCCTTTGAAGGCTCTTAGGATTCTGGTTATCCAGAATATGATTCATCCACATACCCTACATATATCCCCCTTTTCGTCGGATGATGTCCCCGTGTGTTGGACATCATATGACGACAAATCATCACCATTGGCGGATGGCAGGTGAATCATGATGATTGGGTAGGAGGTGCTGTTAGGCTGAGGCTGAGGGCTCAGCTTGATAAAGTTCGACGCAGCCTCCAGCGTGGTACCCTCTTCCTGAGGGTCCCGTGGGCTTTGGCTGTAGATGTTCGCATCTCGTTGAGCCTCCTGTGCAGGATGACTATCGAGTGTCAGGGTGTGGTTGATAGATGTACCCTGTGTAGGATCGGCTGCAGTCCAGGATTGGACAGCAGGTGAAGCAGTTAAGGCGGGCAGTTGAGACAAAGCTCGGAGGGCTGTGTTGATAGAAGCAATGTCAATTAGCTGGGATCCCCCTCTTGCAAACCACAATTCCCTTTCTGGAGTTAGGGTGAAAGTGTGGTTCTTGAAGAAGGATGGGGCTTTTTGGTACTTGGATGCGCTGCTCTGGCTGAGCAAGGTGACACAGATCACTTACAATCTCTGCTTGGGTCTCGGTGACTTGAGTGCGAGGCTTGGCTTTAGCAGGGCAGCTTGT
This sequence comes from Chrosomus eos, assembly GCA_036326025.1. Taxonomy (NCBI): domain Eukaryota; kingdom Metazoa; phylum Chordata; class Actinopteri; order Cypriniformes; family Leuciscidae; genus Chrosomus; species Chrosomus eos. Next base: position 28,072,656 of record CM070828.1, read on the forward strand.
GCCACTGATCTGCAGCCCGCAGGTTCCGTCAGGTTTGTCTCTGAGGAAAGATTTGTTAGGGCAGCGATAGTAAATGTCTTTGGTCAATGTGCACATGTGTGGATTCGGAGCTGGGGACAGCTTGGTGTCGCTGTCATGCAAGGCAATCACGTATGGCATGCGGATCTTGATGTGAGTGCTGCCTTTCAAAATCTGACATGGACAATGTTCTTGAGCCGGTGGATTCGGCTTGACTATAATGGGTAAGTTTAGGGGAACGTCCCATTTTCTCTGCTTGTGGTGATGCAGAGTGGGATGGCACTACCCATGAGAGTAGGCAAGGTGTATTTTTAAAGAGTCAGTTGGCGTGGTGATGGCGGACGCCAGCACGGTTTGCATGAGGCCTAAGGGTATCAGGTGCGGTGGGATTCTACCCATGGCGAGGCTGTCGATGGAGGAGTTCACCCCCCTTTAGCAGGTTTGTCATCAGAGCAGTTACCAGCTGAGTTTGAGCAAAGTCATTCTGGAAGACGGTAAACAGCTGTTTCATGGAGTTCACTGTCGGGGTCAGCAGAACACTGTGAGTGTTGAAAGTTACCACAGTTCCCTATTGTCTTGTCGATGGGCTGCAGGGATGCACTCTGTTGTGAGTGGCTCTGTTCTCTGTGGAATCTCAGTCTGAATTTTGGCTGCATGCCGTCCGACGTTGGCGAGGTTTACTGCATTCATGCCGGACATACAAGTGTTAAACAGAGTTCTGACGGCAGTGCGGCGGCGGTTGTGGCCACCTGGCTCCGCTAGCGTGACAGTCATTTTCTCAAGTTGGTCGAGCATGTGTTCGACATCGGCCTCAGTGTGCGTGAGGGCCTCCTCTGTTCGGTGGCACCTACCCAGCTGTATTGTGTCGTTACGCCCGGGTAGTGCGTTCTGGAGGCGTTGCGAGGATCAGGTGGCACAGACCTGAGTGCGGGTCCGGCAGAAAAGGGAGTCCTGGTTGTTCCCTTAGGACGATGCTTGGTGCCGGACCTGGTGAGATGTCCGATTGCGGCTGTCCTCTGGTTGGCTGGAGGCACAGCAGCATCCTGGTAAAAGTGAAAGGGAGAGAGGAGAGTGAAAGGGAGGAAAAATTTCAGCGAGTGTCGTCCTTGGTTGGCTAGGACAGTCTTTTCGCTTTGAGGACGCCGGTATGCCACTTGCTTCGGTGTCTTGCAAGTGTCTCTGGTGTTGCGGTGTGCAGCACACGGTGCATCATGGGCATAGGGCATACATTGGCATTACCCCCCTTTTGCACTGTGGCACCACAAGCTGTGGCGCGGTGATGGCCACAGGTGCAGAACGCTAAATGTTTGTCTAGTGCACGTGGCATGTGCTTGTTGACTTAGGTTGTCTGGGGCACCGGCTGTCGGTGGGTGCAGACGGCGTTCGAGGGTGGTAGGAGGGGTATGAGAGGTGGTTTCTCATAGTGTCCGTTGTTTTGTCGTCAGTCTTTGGTAAGCTGGAAGGTAAAGGTCAGGTGAAGCAGGGCTCTGTGACATTTTTGTCTTGTGGTGAGAGCCTAATGCATGACCCTAAAAGTTCAGAACCATGGTTTAATTGGTTCGCTAGGTATGTAGCATAAAGCTAGGTGTTTCACATGTAGCTAGCTAGTGAAGTGTGTCTTGTATCTTATCTTAGCTGTGGATGTTAGGAGGCTAAGAGGTATGTGGTTCCGAGATTATTCCATGGAAAGGGCATAGTCGAGATTAAATAAATGCCTTAAGATGGTTCTTATGACTAAATTATTTCTCTGGACTTAACTAGTGGTTCACTACGGCTTGACGAAGTGAATGATGGGGGAAAAGGACAGCTTTCCTATTCAAATTATGCTTATTATCAATCCTCTGGACTATAGTTGTGCCCTAGTAACTTGTTGAAGTTACTTGTGTTGCAGGGTCACAAAAATGAGTACACTTGTTGAAAATAAAACAAAATCACAAATAAAGGTGTCTCTGTTTCCTTTCTGGGCCCTATGGGAAATGGAACCACATTTGAACAAGAGAGGAAATAAAATAAATTTTAAATCATATAGATGACCGAAAAGTAAAGGGAATAGCTGAGTGCTATTAATATCAAGGTCAAAGAATAAAATAAAATAAAAATTAAAAGAGCCAAAAGCAAAAATTAAAATTAAAAGCAGAAACAAAGTGATCAAAACAACGGGAATGATCTGAAGGCGAGAATAATCAGTGGCATTAGTGACTAAACTTTGGATTTGCCTGGGCCAACACTTTATAGTGGGTTATAACGGTTGCTTGTTCAAGGCCACATCGTGTGCGTCCCATCAAAGGATTAGTCACCTGCCGATGAAGATTCCTATTGCTATATGAATTCTTCTCTAGCTACACAGTTTACATGTAGTTAACTTAAGTTTAATTAACAGGGTATCTTCAAAGTTAGCAAGACGGTTAGCAAGGGCTATGCCTCAACTAGTGAAGGTGAACTTTAGCTAAGAAGAATTGCAAACACGGAATGTGAATAATTAGGAACCCTAACTGGTGTTAAGGAAAGTATTTTAGAATACTGTGCACTGTGTAAACACAAGCGGTGATTAAGGGTTCAAGTAAATTATGCTAACTGCTAATTGTAGAAGTTATTATTTAGCTTAGCCTAAGCTGGATGGATGTTAGGTTAGGTTAGCGTAGCGTAAGCTGGAAGGATGCTAGGTTAGCTTAGCGTAGCGTAAGCTAGCTGGATGCCATGTTAGTTTAGCTTAGCGTGAGCTGGAAGGATGCTAGGTTAGCTTAGCGTAGCGTAAGCTAGCTGGATGCTATGTTAGTTTAGCTTAGCGTGAGCTGGAAGGATGCTAGGTTAGCGTAGCCACCTAGGCTGGTTTGTTTACAAAGTGACATCACAAGTTAGCACTTCCTGTGACAAGTCGTTGTCATGGAAACTAGAGCATGTCAGACAATTCAAACAGTCCCTAAAGGCTGTCTGTACATTTTACATGAATTATGCATGTTTAAACGGGTTAACCGGGGTGCAAAGTCTTTCTAGGACTCGGTGTTACATGAAGTAAAATGCAGATGTGTTTTGGCATTAGCTAATTTTACTCATGGAACTCTTCTCTTTATTTTAAGCAACTTATTCTATTTGTTTACAGAGTAAGGAAATAGATTTGCTGGGAGTCAAAGCTTGTCTAAGCATATATAGTTACGTCCCTCTTGTGCACTACTGCTGACTTTTCAGCGATTACAACAGTTTTGATCACTAGGTAGCTCTCTGTTTGTAGATGCAGCTAAAGTTTAGGTGAATTACATCAATCAAACAATAATTTGTAAGGCCTTTACATTTGTAGAAAGGGGAGCTTCGCCCAGGTCTACCTAGATATAACTTTGTCCTGAGCTTTCTTTGTTAGACACAGGTTTAGTCATACTGCAATTTGGATTTCTTTTAAGCAAAGCAGAATAAACATCGGTACAGTTTACAGGCTGCTGAGATGAGGTTTCTTCATCAAACAGACTTACGCTTTACTGCTTAACATGCTAATTTTAGTTGGAAATCTAAGGCTATTTTACTTAAAGTAGAGATGTCAATTTCAGCAATCGTTTATCTGCATTTAGACAAGCCAGCGATCAAAAATGCGTACTGCACATTGTGTTTTAGTTGGATCGTAACGATTAAATGCACGCCCATAGGTTAACTGTAGTTTAAAGCTCAGGTGGTTTCACTCAACTCTGACGTCGCAGTGACGTATGCCCTATTTGGAGCTAGCGTTTCCTGTAACCCTTCATTGTCATAGAAACTAATGTTTAGCAGTGTCATTTCAACCAGCATGTTGCAAATGCTTGGTTCGAAAGAGTCGTGCATAGTCTGTTGGCAGGTGAGGCTTACACGTCCATTCAAGATTTTCTTTAAGTCAGTAAAATTCTAATTTTACGAATGCAGAGTCTTGCAACTCTTTGGGCAGACATTTTCATCTACTTTTAAAAGTTCTATGTTCTATGCTGATCAGGGACCCTTTTAGCAGAGTCTTGCACTGTGTTCGTGCAGTGTCTTCTGGTTTTGCAGTTCAAAGTCAGTGGGGTTTTAGGAATTCTTTCTGAGGAGGCCTTTTGTGTTAGAGGCCTTCTGCATTAGGTCACGCATCGTTGAGTAAGCATTGCGTGGTCTTTGGCGAGCTGGAAGGGGCAGGTTAGCGAACTGGAACTTTGACTGGGTGCTGAGGCTGTGTACCCCTGGATGGCTGCTGGAGTTCTTGGGAACTCTGACCTTGGAGTCTGGCTCTGGTGACCAGTGTGACTGGAGGGCCCAGACGGTCAGGTGTTTGAAGTCTAATAGAGCTTAGAGCATTCTAGCAGGTCTTTGCCAATCAGAAAGGGGTGCGTGCTCATTTGTGAGATGTCCACTGGGTGGGTAGGCCTCAAAAGGACCAATTGTCAGGTAAGTGGGAGCTCTCTGTTCTAGCCGGAGGTCGTTCTGGTTGGACGACTGCACGTTCAGCTCACACATTTGGGGTATAAGAGTTCGATCTTCGCTCTTAGCTTTAGCACTGAGTCTTTCAAAGAGTTGAGCTGACATTAAAGTGAGGTCTGAGCCGGTGACTTTCCCGTGTTTCAAGGCTCACCTCATTGTCTAGAGTGATGGGTAGGTAGAGTTTCCGGGCCCACCCCCTTTTGATCAGTTCTTTTGGGGTTTCGGTCCCAGCTGTGGGAAACTGTGCGGTCTCACTCGGGCTGTGCAGCTGTCAGCTGTGGTGGTTGTGTGCTGCTGTCACTTTGTGATGTGACAGTTTGCTCTGTGTCTGTGGCTGACGAGCAGTGTTCTGTGTGCCTGTAGGTCTTACGCTCAGGTATAGGATGTAAAGCTCGTACCTCTTGAATTTTTGGAAAGTCTTTTGTGAAGAAGCTTTTCAGCGACTTCAGGGTCTCGGCTTTCTCAGACGTGGTGGCTGTGTTTGTCTGATGCGTGCTCAGACTTGGGCTTACCAGTGGCCTGGAACGGACTCGACGTTCTGTGAACAGGGCTATGGTCATGGGGCGCCCTCTGGAGGCATCTCTGAGTAGTGTTCAGAGACAGAGTAGATCGTGGGGTTTTTCAAAGTCTTTTCGGATTCTGGATCAGAGAATTCTTTAATGAAGGCCTGCCGCAGCGGCTGGTAGTCTATAAGAGTGTTTCAACTCTGTGGAAAAATGTCAAGTTCGGCTTTGAGATCGTGTCTCTGTTGAGTAAGTTCATGGATTTCAGCTCGGCCCGTGTGTAAGTGGTTTCAAGAGCCGTGGCTTTAGTGTCTCTTTCTTTGGGTTCAGTCTCTGCTGAACGAGCTTGTGGCTGGTAGCACGGGCCTCTTGCAAGTTTTTTTCTTTTTTTCAGGCCGTGGCTTTCGAGTCTCTTTAAGTTCGGCCTCTGCTCTTTGCAAAGGGGCTTCACTTTTGTCGGAGTTTCTCGTTGGGTTCCTCTCTGGTTCTTTTCTCTGACTGGTCTCTTCGGTCTGTGTGCCGATGAAGATCAGACAGGGCAGTTTGAAGTCTTTCCACTTCCTTCTGTAGCTCGGGGTCGTTGTCATCCTCGGCTTGCATCCTTAGCGTTGCAACTTCGTGCTCCAGGGCTATGCGGCTCCTTTCATGGAGACGTGCTGGTGCGATGAGCTGGCAAGCGAGGTTTTGGACGTGTCTGGCCGGTCTTTGTCGTGGGAGCTTTGGCTTGGTTTGTGCGCCATCAGCTTGTCCACGTCGCTCTTGGCTTTGGAGCTCTGAGTCACTGGCGACCTTGGGCAGGAATGGAGGTGTCATGAATCTCAGCCATGTGTCCAGGTTGTCCCAGCGGTTGTGGGACTGTAGGACCGGAACATACTGGTTTCGACTGTGGGCGAGAGGAACACAACACACACAGAGAGACCAAGCAAGTTGTTCTACGTTTAACGAGCTATAATACGGGCTATGCCGCGTATGCAAATTGTGGTTAACTGATGCAGACAGTTAAATCATTCTGTGGGACAATTTGGTTAGGTCATCATGGGCCTGAATAAAATTTTAACAGGGCGGTAGCTTAGGGGGTCACCTGTTGATGCTAGCGTTTTGTTGTCTAATTATTATTCGGCGTTCCTTGTTGTCTCAGATAGGTTCTGTCCTCTAGGTGAACTGAAAAGAACAGAGCACGACAGAAAAGAGCAGTGGCAAGATAGCAGAGTTTGAAGTAACATGCAACCATCCAAGATGGGAAGGTCTGTAATGAAATGGCGTTAAGAGTACACAGGAAGTGTTACAGGGGAAGAGGAGGCCTAAGCCTGCGGTTTGTGGCTCGGAGAGGAGGAGGGAGCCAAACACTTCAATAACCGGGGGAATCTCTAGATTCTGTAGCAAATATTAAGTGGATGGGTTTAATACCTTTGTTTAGTTTGCCTGGGGTGGAATGAGGTCATTTGGGTTGGAGTCAGCATCGTGGTTGGTCTTTCTGTCGTCCCCAAACGCTTGACAGCAGTGTCCCGGGCCTTTCGTGTATCTGTACCGATGTGCTCCCTCTCACGCAACCTGACTTTGAATCACAACTGGCAGTGCCAAATTGGTGATGTCGTGTTGCGGGCCGCACTAACGGAGAGATACAGGAAAGTCCGAGACTCGCGCTCAGTCAGTGCTGGTGACGCAGGTCAGATGAACCAGCGTGCTGGACTCCAAGCAGGGATGACTGTCAAATCACCACAGCTCTTTAGTGGTTTCTACATGTAAATACAGAACAGTGTGAAGCTTAACAGTGAATGAAAGCTTTCTTGTTTAAACTGAATTGAGTAATTATGTATGTAGAAAATAGAAGCAAAGGTTTTCCTAAATAATAGTAAAAAGGAAATTATGAAAATGATGTTAATTATCAAAATAACTTAACCCAAAAAAAAAAAAAAAAAAAAAATTCCTTAAAAACAATTTTTTTTTTTTTTATTAAATTCCTTTTATTATTATTACTTTTACTATTAATGAAAATTAATAATTAAAAGTAATAAAGTAGGGTGGACCCCGGGAGAAGACAGGCAGTAGTGGCGCGTTTGGGCCACAAAGGGGTTTGGGTCACTTCCTCCTAGTGGTCAACCTGGCTGACCGAGAACTTGATTTGAATTGCATTCAAACTGGTTTAAATACACTTCAAATCGAGCGCATGCATAGATGTTAAGTAACTTCTAGAATTGTTGTCATAACATATCAAATCAAAATTATTAAAAATAATTTGAGACCGGAAATAGAGACGTAAAGCCATAAAACTTTTCCCCACAGGGAAGGAGACTTAATTCACATTAATCTTGAAATTTGTTTGTTTCAAATCAAATTTGAATAAGTGTAGGAAATTTAAGGTTGGCATTATGTATGATGAGGATAATATCCAACATAAAATCAACTGAGAGAACGCCACTTCAAAGCAGAAAGAGTAGAAATGAAATAAAAGATGAGCTGACTTAGCAGGGGAGGGCCACAAGGGGGCCGCACTACTAAGTGTTCATCAGGGACTGTTAATACTTACTTTTGAATATTTTTTTTTTTTTTTTAAATTCAAATGTGGTTTGAACTAAATTCAAAATAAGTGTACACAGTCAGGAGTGAAAAATCATGTTAGTAACACTGGAACTTGCACATGCATTGAAAGTTGGAAACACAATTTCAGGAATTCACTGGAAAAAATCTGAAATTGTGATGAGAGAAAATGTTTAGGAAAGGATGACCTTGTTACTAGTGTCCACATGATGGCGACATTTCGCTCATGCAGGATGAAGTCAGGGGGCGGTACGTAATTCGAGAACTGTCAATCACTTAGGCTAAGGGTTGCCCTCTAGTGTTTGTCAGCGGAACAACAACCGGCCTGCTTCCATGTGTGATTCAAATTTGAGCGTGCAGACGCTTTGCTTTCTGTAGCGATCACACTTATCAAAACTAAATCTCAGCGGATTTTTGATGCTATGTTTTAACAAACACGACTTGCAGAAATTTTTTTCTGCGCTATGTAGGAGAAAAAAGGAATTATACGTCTGTCGGTTGGATCCAAATACATTTATCAAATAGCCTTTAATGATTAAAATGTTTTGGAGGTTTTGGATACTATATTTCACTAAACAGTGTGGCAAGAATTTTTTTCTACACACACACATAGGGTTCACAGGAATTAGGCATCTGTTTTTCGTTTCCCACAAATAATTAGCACTATGATTCATACGTGTTCGCTTATAAATTTCAAACCTCGGCGGGTTTTTCCTTTTTCGACACGTGTGCACGGAAGGATTTCTTCGCTTCCCCACATTAATATAGATAATAGGAATTATACGTCTGTCATTCGAATACAAATAACATTTATCAAATAGCATTTAATGATTAAAATGTTTTAAGGTTTTGGATTTTTTTCTGTGCTATATTCTAACAAACACGTCTGGCAGGGCTTCTGCGCTGCGCATAAATAACAGGAATTATTCGTCTGTTTTTTCGACTCCCATAACATATTATCAAATAGCACTTATGATTAGATATGCTTTAGGTTTTACAATTGAGTAGCTACGTCAATTTTTTTAACCAGGAGTTTACCGTTAATCTAACGATTTAATATAATTATCAGGCCTTTTAGGTTGAATACAGGAGCATCGCTGTATCCAGGTCCTCTCTCGCTCTGTTCAAAAGATTCTCGTTTTGAAACAGGCTGATCAAAAGAAAAATATATTAACATGTAAACGTCTTTACAGAGGTAATATCTCTTTTGCTACGAACTACAGTTTACATTCAATACTTAACCGTTAATATCAGTATTACGAACTGCAATTCATTTTAGCAATTACAACGACTAAAACGTTTAGGCGAATTTAGCAGTTTGTAATGTGCTCCGCTGACATGGACTGGCTTTGTGCCTTCTCAGTCAGCTGGTGAGTTCGCATTGCGTTCACTCACCCGAGGTGCGCGTACAATATTAAACCACATTATAGACAGACTGAAACCTGATCTCTTTTGCTCAAAAACAAGTTTAAAGTGTGCCTAGCATATTCCTCCACCATTTGTAAAGACTTTAGGCGGGTCTAATCCATGGGGAATTTGCATATCATAATTAATAATTGGTAATTAATAATTATTCATACATGTTTGGATTAGATCAGTCTTACATGTTAATAAATCTCCCTCTAAAGGAGAATGTCATTTTACCTGGATGTATACATGCAATCCTTTCATTTTAACAAGTTGATTGCAGTCAATTACACAGATCACGTCTTACAAAGCAGGCAAAATTAATTTAGCTCAATTGTCAGAAGAATATTGAGGGGTTTTCCCCAATATCATCTTACTTTATAGGATTGCAGGAAACGCAATTCTCTGGCCAGAAGAACTGGGTTTTCTGCCCTATAAACAAATATGTAAAGCTATCTTTAAGTTATAAAGTTCGTAGCAAGATCTTTTGGCACTTAAGAGACTCGAAATTGAGCAAAGAGAAAGTCCATCAGTCAAGTGAATATAATGATTTAATAAAGGCATGTCTACTTATATATTTACTACGTTACAGGAATACATGTATTTACAAACACAGACATAGACAATACAATAAAACATCAATGAACGAGAAATGCGTAAAGTTTGGGCAATGGATAACTTACACGCGAAAGCGTGTAAGAGAGGGAGAGAGAGAGAGAGGGTGAGAGTTTAGAGAGTTGCATGGTTGCAGTGAGATTAGGAAGAGAGATGATCTTTCTAAATAAGTTAGCAAATTCACATAGACAAACGGAACTTTGAGAGACAACAAGACTTCAACAAATCTTAAAAACGTGATCAAACACGGATACTTGCAGAGGTTTGGTCTTTGCATGGCTTGTGAAGAAGCGTGTGTGTGTGTCTCGCAGCCCGGTGCGTCACGTGCGCGCGCCTCTGCTTCAGAGAGAGCGCGCGTTCGTTTGAATCTCAGCTGGCTTTGCTGAAGAGATATGTCACGCGGTGTTCTTTTCACTTCGTGGCAGTAAACCGCGTCGAATATGCAAAACTAACTTTAAAGAAAAGAAATAAAGATCCCAAAGGGGAAATCACGCGGAGTTACGTCATGGCTGGTGAAGAAACGCTTGTGCGTCTCTGGGTCCGGCGCGTCTCGTGGTAACGGCGCTTGCTTCTCCTGTGCAGGGATTTCGACGATTGGAATTAAACACGGGGCTTATCTAGACTGGAAACAAACACAAAACTAACTAGAAACAAAATAAAAGAACGGCGATGAGCTCGCCGGAGGCGCGACGTTACATGATGACGACAAGGATCAGGAAGTAAGAGAGAGCTTTACTGGTGTTCAGTCCTTTTTGAAACCCTGACTTTTCCGCCTTCTTTTGGAAGAGGGTCCAATCAGGAGCTTTCTCTTTGGAGGGAGGTTTTATGGCCCATTGTGTTCTAACCAGGCATTTGACTCCCTAATTTCATTGGGTGTTTAAGGGAAGAATCTTCACAATTTTTATAATACTAGTGTGTCACCAAGTTTAGCAAAATGTAATGTCAATTAACAAATGGGGAACGAAGATTGGAGTTTATCAAGACCAAACTTGCCAGAAATGGATTTGGTTAAACTTAGTTTGCAAAGTTTAAGACCTTATACCATTAGTTTCCCAACACATAGATCAAACCCCTAAAAGACAAATCGTAAGATGAGATTAGATACATTGTTCGTACAATTCTAAAGGGGAAGTATACTAGAATATATATGAATGCAGAATTCATTTCTCCTTCGTTAGAATTCTAGGGAATACGCAGTTACATGTAAAAATACATAATGGTAAACTCAGTTATTTCAATGTAACATGAACAAACAAACACATAAAACACATTGAATATTTCTGTTTAAAATGTCTTTTAAAAAGAGAAGTTTCTTTTCTCTGTAGCATTCACTTCCTGTCGCACATTCCTGGGGGATGTGTTTGGTGGAATGTGTGTGTGTGTGTGTGTGTGTTAATTTTGAGTCCTGGGGGGAGGACGCTGGTTGGGAAGCCAGTTCCCGGCCTTTGAAGGCTCTTAGGATTCTGGTTATCCAGAATATGATTCATCCACATACCCTACACCCCCAACTGGCTGGGGCGGAAGGCCTCATAGAGGGAGATCAACTGCTGTTCCGTTATACCCTACACAGTAGAACTCTTTGGATTACACTGGGAAAGCGTGCCTTCCAGGGGAGAGGGACGCTGCGGAAGCCGACACTAGAGCGGGAACTTCGGTGTTACCGGCTGGTTGAAGCGAGCACACACGAAGAAACCGGCTCAACAGTTAGGCTATAAAACCAAGCGAACGTGTTAGGTGTCGCCCAGCCTGCAGCTCTAGATCTGTCAGTGAGGTGCCGTGTACCAGCAACCAGGAAAAAGCGATAATCCTAGTGGAGTGGGCTCTCAACCCGGGCGGGCAAGGCACACCTTGGGCTTCGTAAGCCAATGCGATGGCATCCACTATCCAGTGGGCCATCCTCTGCTTGGAGACAGCCTTTCCTTTCTGCTGGTCCTGACGCTTTGCATTCTGTCCACGTATAGGCACAGAGCACAAATGGGACAGAGAAAAGCCAGGGCCGGATCTGCCTCCTGCGAAGGCAGCTCTTGCAGATTCACCACCTGGTCCCGAAAGGGAGTGGTGGGAACCTTGGACATGTATCTGGGCCGGGGTCTCAGGATCATGTGAGAGTTAGCCGGGCCAAATTCTAGGCACGACTCGTCGACCGAAAATGCATGCAGGTCCCCTATCCTCTTGATGGAGGCCAATGCAACCAGGAGTACTGTTTTACAGGACAGAATTTTTAACCCCACTGACTGCACAGGCTCAAAGGGTGGTTTCTGAAGTGCCGAAAGAATCTCCTCACCCCCTCAGGAATCTGACGATCAGGTCGTGCTTTCCCATCGACTTACCTTCAACTGCATTGTGATGTGCGGCGATAACGGAAACATACACTTTAAGGGTGGAGGGAGACAGCCTTCGCTCGAACCCATCTTGCAGGAAGGAAAGCACGGCTCTGATCGAGCAAGTTTGGGGTTCCCCTCGTGAGAAGAAAACCAGTCAACGAACAGGTTCCACTTTAACGCATAGAGACGCCTCATAGAGGGGTCTAGA
>CM070828.1:28684781-28946914 GCA_036326025.1 Chrosomus eos
TGTATAACAGGATAGGATTAGGGGTAGGTTTATACGTAGGGGGATAGAATATACAGTTTGTACAGTAAAACCATTACGCCCATGGAATGTGTGTGTTCTGACATCATTTGACATACAGCTTTTTGCATTCTATATATTAGGAAATCTATAGGCATATTCACATATTGTCTCCCATGATTAGTACAGTACGTTGCTCTCAAAAGCAAATTCGCAGGCAGATTGAAACAAATTTACCTTGCATATCTTGCTCAAAACGGCCTTTGCAGACTGCATGTGATGCAGTACATTCACACACAGAGCACAGAGCTCTTAGCTGTCTGTCATTTGGCGTTACTGCAAATGGTAATATATTAAAATGCAGCGAAAGGCTTGTAAGGTCAGCATGAGGTCAAAGGTTCGGTATGCTGCTAGTAGTAACCTCTGCTTTCTCATCCCACGTCCTGAAGCAAGATATAACTAGATTAAAGCACATCTCTGAAAGATCAGTCTGGATAACAACATCTGTCAAAATTGGGTTCTTCTGTAGATTAGGAGGTGTTCCCTATCTCAAAGACCATCACAAATCCCCCTTCCAGTCATAGAAGGCACCCCCGTTCCCTACAGGTTGCTCTCGGGCAGATTCCCCTCTTCCTTAGATTTGGTGAATTATTTATTTTTGGGAAACAAGACGTTGCGCTCCACACGATGTTGAGCCTCCTGAGTCTATTTCATGCTTTGCAGGAAGCAAGGAGCCAACTGGACATTTAATCACTCAGTCGCTTATTAAAAAGAGGACAGCATAAGAGCTTTGCATAAATTATAGAGAGAAGTAAATGCAGAACTGGGGTTGATTTTTTTCCCACAGATTGGCTAATTATACCCTTTAAGAAAATGGCTAATCCTGGTCCGATCCAGTCTGACTGTCTCTGGGTAGATATCTTCATCCTTCCTTTTCTGCATCCATTGGTCTCTTTTTCTATCCTTCCTTCATTTTACCCCTCAGCAAACCCCCTTTTTTTCTCTCCTCCTAAGTAACTTTAATTGTCCTGGGAAAGTCATGGTTGGCCCCAGGGCACAAAGCTCTGCATGCTTTCTAATGAATGTTCCAGCGAGGGGATTATGAGCAGCCATTGGCAGCCATGATGTAAGAAGTTGTGACAGAAAGGGCATGATTCTTCTTTCTGATTTGAGTGAAATGGTAGAGCGCAATATGAAACCATCAAGATCAATGGTTCTAACTTTATGTTTGGTTGATACTTTCATTCAGATTTATAGATTATCTCCCTTAAGGTTTGTTTTTTGGGAATCAAATCTATAACCTTTGCATTGCTAGAACGTGACAGCAATATCGTATTTATTATATATTCAGCAAGGACAAATAAAATTGATCAAAAGCGACGATTTCTTTTTCAAATACATTTTAAATAAACTTTCTATTCATCAAACAACCATTAAAAAAAACATTAAGCAGTTTTCAACATTGATAATAATAAGAATTTCTTCAACATTAAATAAGGATTAGAATGATTTCTGAGGATCATGTGCTAAAATTTAATCTTTGCCATCACAGGAATAAATTACCCATTTAAATATATTTTATTAGAAAACCTTTTCAATTGTAATATTTCACAATATTACTGTTTTTATTTTTTATCTGCATTGCTAAAAAATAAAAGCAGTAATATTGTGAAATATTGGTGATCATGTGGTGATCATAAAAGACTTATTTTACAAACATTCACGTCTTTCATAAACTCTTTAAACTCTTTCACAGTGTAACTTTCGCCTTTAGATAATTGAGGAGGCATGTTTGGCAACTGATCCCAATCAGATGTGATTTGCTTAAAAATCTTTTAGAGTGTTTCTCAACACAATCACATGTCAGCTAAACACAACATTTACAGTGTGTGTGTCAGCGATCTGTGTTCTCTGTCTATGTATTTGCAATGTTTGTGCATGCGTGAGTGTTCAGTGCCTTCGAGGGTTACTGGACGGATCAGATGAGGCCTGACTTCAGGTTGGCTCATGTCTGGAAGAAAGTGGAGACTGGAAATAAATGAAAAGTAAGACAGTGAGAGAGCAGAAGAAATGGTGAGCACAAGGAGAAAAGTGTTCTTCAGCAGCGATTGAGGTTCAGAGCAGAGATCAGCCATGAGCAAAAGCTCCATTCCATCGTGCTCTCTGAATCCTGTTCTGTGCTGAGCTCCAGACAGCCTGCAGGGCCCCCCACGCAGACGAGCAGGAGTGTGTGTGTGTGTGTGTGTGTGTGGTGTGTGTGTGTGTGTGTGTGTGTGTGTGTGTGTGTGTGTGTGTGTGTGTGTGTGTGTGTGTGTGTGTGTGTGTGTGTGTGTGTGGTGTGTGTGTGTGTGTGTGTGTGTGTGTGTGTGTGTGTGTGTGTGTGTGTGTGTGTGTGTACGAGAAGGATGGAGAGGGAAAGGAAGAAATTAGGTGTACAGCCAAGCAGCATGCAACAATGTGTGTGAGTTGTGTGCGTGCATGCGTGCGTTGTGTGTGTGTGTGTGGTGTGTGTTGTGTGTGTGTGTGTGTGTGTGGTGTGTGTGTGTGTGTGTGTGTGTGTGTGTGTGTGTGTGTGTGTGTGTGTGTGTGTGTGTGTGTGTGTGTGTGTGTGTGTGTGTGTGTGTGTGTGTGTGTGTGTGTGTGTGTGTGTGTGTGTACGAGAAGGATGGAGAGGGAAAGGAAGAAATTAGGTGTACAGCCAAGCAGCATGCAACAATGTGTGTGAGTTGTGTGCGTGCATGCGTGCGTTTGGTGTGTGTGTGTGTGTGGTGTGTGTGTGTGTGTGTTGTGTGTGTGTGTGTGTGTGTGTGTGTGTGTGTGTGTGTGTGTGTGTGTGTGTGTGTGTGTGTGTGTGTGTGTGTGTGTGTGTGTGTGTGTGTGTGTGTGTGTGTGTGGGTTGGTTTATGTGATTTATGAGGACACAAATTTGTATAATGACATGTGTATTACACTGGTATTACAACTTATGGGTGGTTTATGAGGACACTTCAAAAGTCCTCATAAATCAAATGGCTTAAAAATCATAAAAAACAATGTTTTATTAAACATTTTAAAATGCAGCATGTCTCCTGTGATGGGTAGGTTTAGGGATAGGGGCAATGTAAGGGGATAGAATATATAGTTTGTCCAGTATAAAAACCATTACGCCTATGGAGAGTCCTCATAATGCTGTTGTGTGTGTGTGTGTGTGTGTGTGTGTGTGTGTGGTGTGTGTGTGTGTGTGTGTGTGTGTGTGTGTGTGTGTGTGTGTGTGTGTGTGTGTGTGTGTGTGTGTGTGTGTGTGTGTGTGTGTGTGTGTGTGTGTGTGTGTGTGTGTGTGTGTGTGTGGTCAAATTGTCTTCAAGTTGCCAATGTAAGTGACTAACATCTGTGATGTGCATATACAGGCATCTTTTTTTTTCTTTGCTTGTGGTTCGTTCATTAGTTCCTTGAATTATTTGTTCCTTCCTTTCTTAATTACTTCTGTTTATTGTTTCATTATTTCCTTCCTTATTTCCTTCTTTGTTCATATGTTCTTTTGTTTGTTCATTTATTCATTCACTTTGTCATTTGGTTTCTTTTATTTGTTTGTTCAGTCCATCCTTCTTATGTTTGTCTTTTTTCTGTGTTTCTTTCATTCTGTCTCTCTGACATCCATTCATGTGTTCATTAGTTCATTCACTTTTTCTTTGATTCCTTTAATGGTTCATTTGTTCCATTTTTCATACCTTCCTTCTGTCTCTCTTTTTTCATTCCTTCCATTCTTTTTCTTTCTTTACGTCTGTTTCTTTCTTTGTTTGTTTATTATTTTTTCATGAATTTGTTCCTTCCTTCCTTCCTTCCTTCCTTCCTTTATGACATTCATTCATTCCTTTATGACATTCATTCATTCATTCATTCATTCATTCATTCATTCATTCATTCATTTTCATTCATTCATTCATTCATTCATTCAGTGCTCATTAGTTTATTGCAGTTTTTCTTTGATTCCATTAATTGTTCATTTGTTCTGTTTTCTTTCCTTCTGTCCGTATTCTTCATTCTGTTAGGGTTCTGTCACATCTGTCTAGTTTATTTCTTGGTTTTGTGACAGAGCTCTGACACTCCTGTTTTGTCATATCTTTGTGTGTGCGCGCGGCTTCGAGCGTTCTCGAGCAGTGCGCTCTGTTGTCTGTATGACTTGTTACATGTGCGGGGCGTGGTATTTGGATCCCGGGCCCGGCACATCTGTAGTTCTGTGTCGGGATTCAGACATTCATGCTCCGCGTGTTTGTCCTCTGTTGTGAGGGGACAGGATGAGCTTACACTCGTTCTCGTGTGCTCTTGTCGTTCGAGTTTGCTCGGGCCGTACGCTCTTCTGTCTTGTCTTGTGTTGTGTTTTGTGTACGCGGTTCGTGTTTTCTTCGACCGCGTGCTTTCATGTCATGTTTTGTCTGGCTGTGTAGCACACAGCTTGTGTTTTCCATGTTATGATTGTTTTCATTAGCTGCGTGTTCATGTCTCGTTTTGTGTAAGCACATGGCTTGTCATGTGCTCTCCTGTCGATTGTCTAACCATGCCCATCTTGTTACCTGATTATTGATTTATTTGCCCCACCTGTCCTCCCTCATTACCTGCTTAGTTTGCTCTCCTCATTTATTATCCTTGTGTCTTCAGTTCTGTGCTTCATCAATTCTTTCTTTCTTTCTTTCTTTTTCTTTCTTTCTTTTTTTCTTTCTTTCTTTTCTTTCTTTCTTTCTTTCTTTCTTCTGTCTTTCTTTCTGTCTTTCTTTCTGTCTTTCTTTCTGTCTTTTTTCTTTCTTTTCATTCTTTCATTCTTTCATTCTTTCTTTCTTTCTTTTCTTTCTTTCTTTCTTTCCTTCCTTCCTCCTTTCTCTCCTTCTTTCTTTCCTTCTTCTCACTGCCTGTCCAATGCTTTTATCTCCCTTCCTTCCTTCCTTCCTTCCTTCCTTCCTTCCTTCCTTCCTTCCTTCCTTCCTTCCTTCCTTCCTTCCTTCCTTTCTTCCTTCCTTCCTTCCTCTCTTCCTTTCTATATGAAATTCATTAATTCAGTCATGTCTGTTTACTTTTTCCTTGATCCGTTTAATTGTTTATTTGTTCCAATTTTCACACCTTCTATCTGTTTTTCTTTTTTCATTACTTCATTTATTTTTCTTTATTTACGTCTGTTTCTTTGTTTATTATTTGTCCATTCATTCGTTCATTGCCTTCCTCATGTACTTTCTTTTTTCTCTTGCTTTGTTTCTTTGTTTGTTTGTTTGTTGTTTGTTTGTTTTTTTCATTCTTTCTATCTTTCTCTCTCTCTCTCTCTCTTCTTCTCCTCTCCTCTCTCTCCTCTCTCTCTCTCTCTCTCTCTCTCTTCTTTCTTTCTTTCATCTTCTGCCAGCCTTTCCATAGCTTACTTTCTTTCACTCTGATTGTCCTTCCTCTCTTGCTTACTTCATTCTTTCTTTCTCATCGTTCTTTCTATCCCTCATTTGTTTCTTATTTTGTTGGTGGGTTTGACAGTGAAAGGAGAACGAGGAGAGTATCGATCCTCCCTAGCAGCGGAGGCAACCGTAGCCCCTGGAGGAGACTGAAGGGCAGAGAGAGCTTGACCCAGAGTCTCCTCAGCTCTCCATGTATTCACCTGCACTCAGCTGCAGCCCTCGGCACTATCAAGACAACCTGTCACTTCCCCACACTCATCTTCCTCCAGACTCATTACAGTGTAGTTGAATAGAGAGCACACTTACTCAATTCTTAATTCTACAATTTAAGGCTAAGGACAGTGTGAACCAATTAAATATTTATACTGTAAAATTAAATTAAATTAGCATTTGGAGAATTTAGAGGCCTCTGGGATCTCTGTTCCATTCAATATAGCATTCTGGTTCTTTTGCAGTGGCACATCAGTACACCACAATATAGCAAACCCCCAAACCCTCAAACCCTCCTCACTTAGAGCGTTTGATCTCTCAAATATGTCAGAAATGTTTCCATACTCCACTATGATGGCAGCAGCACCAGGGTGAACCTAATCCTATAAGATATGGAATTGAATTGAAAAGCCCAAGGAGGTGAAAAGCTGCTTTCTGTAAAGAGGGAAAGGACAGACTGATTGGAGGGGAGCTTGTCCTGTGGAGAGCAGGGGATGCCAGATTGTGAAGAAGAGCCTCGCAACAGAGATTCTGTTATATAAAGTGTACTGATGATTGAAAAGGTTTGGGTGTGGGGCTTATGTCACGGCTGTCAAGTCCATGTAATGTTGACAGGCCGGGGCCTTTTTACCTCTTTCCCCCCCTCCTCCTCCCCCCACCCCATGCTTGACAGCGCAGCGTGCAGAGTGTGGGAAAGGGCGGCCCAGGCACGCGCCAGATCAGATCACACAACAAACTGCCGGGGCCTCTCCAGGGAGTGCCGTGCATGCTTTCAGAGGCAAACAGGCTCCCGCTGGCACGTAGAGAGGGCCCCCCCAAGGCCTGGACACACACATGCACATACACTGGCTCGCTGTTGTAGGGGCCCTTGAGAAGAGGGACGAGTATGTCATCTCTCATATCCTGTGCACTCACCCTCCATTTCCCCCTTTCTCAGTGTGAGTCATTTTGGTTAGCAAGTCCAAGCATTTTTCATTCACTGTTTATCTTTGAATGGTTCTTTTGACTGTTACTGTGTTGTTTTGTTTGTTGCCATCCGTGGACCTCTCATCCGACTTCCTGTCCTGATCTATTCAAATTGGTTTCCTTTTCTTCTTGCGTTCTTAGTCTGTTTTTCCCCCCAAGACTTCAAGAATGGTTTCACTGAAAAAAGAGGGAAAAAAGCCTCATGCCTGTGGTAAGTAAATACATTTTTATTGCTTACCTGCTAGCTACATGGCAGCTGTATACTCTTCACAGAGATTGTTCATTTTTCCATAGGCTAAGTGATTTTTAACAATAACTTGACCTTTAAAAACCATCTGGAGCTCCAGTTTGTTAATTGATAGTATGCTTATGTTGAATCTATCAATATTTATTATTTACAGTTAATTTTATGAAACCCATTTTTAACCCACAATTCGTTGTGAAGAACTACAATACCCATGATCCTGCAGAGAAATATTCATCCAATCAGAGAAATGCGTCTGACACATTTCCCATGAAACACTGTGATTGCCATTTTCAAGTATTTATACATTTCTACACTGTAAAATATTATATGATCAATACGTTTTGGCAACATATATTTTTACATTGCTTTAACTCTTAAAAATAAGTTATGTTATACAAAATTCAACGTATTTTTTTAAAATTTAAGTTGTTTAAGTTGACTTAAACATCCAAGTTGACTGTACTTAAATATTTAAGGCAACAATTGTTTTTTTTACAGTGCTGATTATTTTGCAATTAACTATTGTTTCTATATTTAAAACAAGCAACTTTCAATCAATAGTTTTATATTTCCAATTGTTTTCAATTAAATTACATAATTCACAATGCTTATTGCACTGAGGTACTTTCACTCATTAAAGATGCCAATCCTTTGTTTTGTTTTGTCTGTCTAATTTAAAAATACGTTTTACTTCAAAATAAAGTTTGAAATGTTGTTATTCACCTCAAGGATGGTTGGTTTGGTTCTTGTCTTAGAATACGTATGAAAAATCTATATAAAAAAATACATAGAGGTGTGAAAGGCGAGGAAACCTGTTATAATTAAATTAGTGTATATAAATAAACATGTATTCCATTCAATACTGAAAAGTATTGTAATTGAAAGAAATATGTATATGTGCTATGTACAGTATTTTATGCGTTAGCTTAGCAACAGGCAAATGTCCAACTGTATTGAAATGTGGAGTGGAGTCTTCTGTGCAAAATGTTGCTGCCAATGTAGTGTTTTTAATTTGGAGGTTCTATGATGGTTAAGATGCAAAATTCAGAAGTGAAGCAGCACACTAGGTTTTGGAAGATTCAAGGATTCACTGTTATAGTATGATGTATAAACTTGACGGGGGAAGAAATCAATCCATCTGCCCATCGTATTCTTCCATCTCTTCTCATCCACAGTCTCACAACTCATATATTTTCACCCTTTCTATCAAGCTATGTGTTGTGTTACGCTGCCTCACCATCCTCCTCAACACACGAGCAACACAGTTACTATTACATTTTACTAAGCCATTTTGTCTTATTTATGTAATTCATATTTATGCAGATTGTAAATGCTACTGAGTATGTTTTTAGGCATTCGTTTGAGAAGCAGCCATAAAATGTGCGTGTTGGTGAACGTTTCCCTGGTGTCTCTTTGTGAATGTCTAAATACTCCTCCAAAACAGAATTAGGAGGCAGAGGTCAAGAAAGATACTCTTATCCCAGAGCTACGCACTATCTTTCTCCCTCTCTTTCTCACTCATACAAAAGGAGTTTGAGAAGCTATTCTCCCAGGTACTTTCTCCTTATGACAAACACTGCACACCCACACACACGCCTACTTGCGAAGATACACACAGGCCAAAATAAAGACCAACACACAGACTGACAGGCACATATACAAGGAGTTACGTATTATTGAATGTGAAAGCTTATTCAGGGCACACACAATTTGAGCATTCACACGCTTGATTCTTGCCGGCATGTCAGAATAGATTTCCTTCCCTTCAACTAAATATTTACATAGGTTTGGACAGGGGTCAGATTGGTGAAAACAAAATAGACAGTTTTTTACCCTTGGAAGACAGCTGCCCACAAAGTATCTTTAAGGCATTTGTGTGCTGGATATTAAAAGTATATAAACTATAGTTTAAAAAGGAAAATTCTGACATTATTTACGCACCCTCGTGTTGTTCCAAATTAATATGCATTTTGTTTTTCTGTAATGTTAAAAAAAGGAATATTGGACCCTATTGACTTACACTTAAAGGACAAACATATCTTCTTATGTGTTCAAAGAAATTCGTAAACATTTGGAATGGCATGGTTGACATGATAACAGATTTTTGTTTTTGGGTGTCCCTTTAAATATTGATTTGTGTGATTTTGAGCTTGAATTTTAGGTAACAAATACTTTCAAAGTATGGACAAAAACAGTTTGTCAACATTCATTAAAAATATCTTCTTTTGTGTACCCTCAACAACATGAGGGTAAATAATGAAAGATTTTTCATTTTTGGGTGAACTACCCCTTTAAGACAAAAACAGCATGTTAGGTACAAATAGTGAAATAATTGAATTAACTAATGAAAAACTACAATAAATTAGACCAAAAACTGCGGACTCCTCACCAACTGTCACAGTGAGGCTTGGTTTGAGAAACGTGGGGTCAGTGGAAGGTCTGCTCTAATGGGTGATCCTGTGCAGGGTAATTGGGGCCCTGCAGATCAAACGGGAACCTTCATTAGCAGAACTCAAGGGTCCACTAATCCAACATGTTCACACACACCGGGAGAACAGAACGGATGGGGTTGATGAGGGTGTAAGTGTGCAAAGGGGGTGTACTGCCTGGCGCCCGCCTTGGCGAGCAAAACATCTCACCCACAGATCAAAGACTCTCAACATCTCTGAGCCGTCCTGGGAGGAGAAAAAAAGGAGGAGAAAAGCAGAGAGAACTAGTACTTTTTGTGACTGGCACAAGGTAATCCAACTCGTGCTTAACGATGAGCCGGGGACTTACGGCTAGTAAATTCATACTAATTTTACTGTAATGGTACTGTAATGCTGAAGGTTTGTTTCCTTACTCATGCTCTTTGATCCTAAAGGAAGCAGAAACCAAAGTCGCAATGAAGAGGAGTGGAGTGATGACAGGAGGTCTGACTCCAAAAGCGGCTCCTAATTATCCCAGAAGTTACTGTGTCAGAGGTAAGAGAGGGCTACAGCCCCTTCCTCCGTTTCCTGCCTTTGTTGCTGTTTTGGGGCACACGGAATTAGCACCAAGCTGCTTTCCAGCCCTCTTTTACGTTTTTCTCCCAGGGCCGGGCTTACCCGGTCATCTGGAGATGTTTTCATCTTGACCTTGACCAAGGGGGGTTCAGGAGCCTTGCTTAATTGCCAATTTGTGATTCAGTTGAGTCCCATTGCAGATGGGCACTCAAGTAAGAAATGATTTGGCCCCCTTTCATCAGCTGCCCCACCCTGCCACCCGCCCCATTTTTTCCCTCCCTTCCTGCTCGGGTGTCTCTTTCCAGTTTCGCTTTTTCCTCCTCTTGTCGTCTCCTAACCCGTGTTTTAAATCAAAGCTAATGGGTGGTCTGTCGTCTGCGAAGGCAGTTTTTGGTTTCCCAAGCCCTGTGCTTTTCCGTGCTGAGATTATAATTGCCAAGAGGGTGACCTTCTCGTTCCTTTAAAATCACACCATGCAGAACGTTTATTTAGGAGGCACAGGGGAGAGGAAGAGGCAAGGCCACGTGGCCTTGGCCACCACTTCAAAGCCTGGTCGCAGAGAGGAGGAGGGAAGAGGCGATGTACAATGATTGCTTGGGAGGAACCGAAAAAGCACAACAGTGGCATGACAAGATCAGCAATCCCGCTCCACCGCACACAAACGCCACAAGCACATCATTTGTTTAGATTTATCGAAAATTCTGTCAGAAATGAGCAAGTGTTCTTAATGATAGTGCCAGACAGCCACCTGTTTCATGGACTTTCACAGTCACAGTGGAGTGAAGACCTTCTTGATGTTTATCCCAGATGAGTCTAACAGATGGAGAGGGGGAAACGGCACAGGATGTTGTACTCACTGATCAATTGTCAAAGTGGGCGTTGCATGACTCATTTTTGTCAGATATGAATATTTGTGTCTGGATGGAAATGAAATGGTACAATCTCAATATCTTAAAGCCAGGTCATGTTACAAGTAAAGTTCAAAAGTTTTGAGACTGGTTACTGCAGTCTCTCCATCCTTCAGAAATCAAACTAATATGATGATTTGATGCTCAAAAAAGTGTCTTATTATCAATGTTGAAAATAGTTTTGCTGTTTTAATATTTTTCTGGAAACCATGATACATTATTTATACTGTTTTGAGGATTCTTTGATCAATAGAAAGTTCAAAAGGACAGCATTTATGTAAAATATAAATATTTTGTAACATTAGAACAGTGCCCCTTTGATCAGTTTATTGCAATCCTGCTGAATAAAAGTTTTAATTAAAATTAATTTTACTGACCCCAAACTTTTGAGATGCAGAGTTTATATTTCAGAGAATTAAAAAAAAAAATGTTTTATTACATATAGATAGGATTAGTCCTTTACAAAAAACAATCAACTTAACTATGGTAACACTTTATTTTACAGTGTATTTCTAACACATGTTATATGTCGTTACTGTAATAACTATACATTATGCATAATTACATGCAACTTACCCTAAACCAACCCCAATTCCTAACCCTAACCTTAAAGGTTGTGTAGGTAAGAAATGTATTAAAAAAAAATTCAAAATTTGTTTAGACTTTCTATATATATATCAATGCATAATTAAAATCTAAGTACTCTGAAAAAGAAAGTATAAAAATCGAGTGTCTGTAGACCTCTCACGACTGTTTTAAAGACAGCTCATTATTTCCATTCACTTCACCCCCTCCCTTCTGGTCTCCTTCCAAAGCCACACCCCCAAAACACATTAACGTCCAACTCTGACAGCTGAGCTGAAGACGCATTATTTACCTGAGACGAGCGAAGAGTAGAGGAACAAGTGCATGTAGTGACATCATGTCAGACACACGTAAATAAAAAAATCTAACTTTATCATTATGAAGTTAAACAAATAAGTTGTATTTTATTACTCACTATCAAACTAGCATATTGATATTGGTAAACTTTACAATATATATTTATTGATTCGCTAACGAGCTAGTTATCTATAAGGCAAAGCTAAACACATGTTGCGTGATACACGTTGTTCCATTGCCATCATTTACACTGTGATGTAGATGAATTTCGTGTAAGATTTATAACACAAAATATTAACACACACATACAACATAGTGTGTACGACACACAAAGATACACGATAAAGACATCAGTAAACATCGGTCTAGAATATAAAAACAAAACAAAGATGAAAAAAATGATAAATCATGGTAAACATGTTAAAAGAGTTAGACAGAGGGTAAATATAATACTAAGAAAAATACCAGGATGCGGAATAACGTTAGACCTACTATCTGTTAAACCTACATTTAGTTATCTAAACAAAATTATGCACAATTCAACACTACAGCTATCATCTTGAGCTAAGTCTATTATTTACCGTCTCTACTACGGCTCGCTGAGTAATGCTATGTTAGCTATATTAGGCAGCTACGTGTGCTAATGACGCATGCTTCTTGAAAAGATAAACAAAAAAATCTGTATGATCTAAATACAAAAAGAAAGATTTACCTGTCCAGCAGAAATAAAGCCATCAAGGCGTCACTTTTCAGCCCCTTGAGGTCCCTCAGTTCTCGCCAACGCTGGAAAGCCACGCCGATATTCACCCGAGTTTTATTTCTTTGTTTATCCAACAACTTTTTGTTCATTACCTTTTCTTGTAATGTAAATGACTTCCTTTTTTTGACTGGGTTGCCTTCGTGAACTGCAAATGTGGACTTTGGTCTTTCTCTGCCATTGTTTTGGTAATCCTAGGTTGTGGCTCTTGAATTACACAAACCAAACGAGTGCGCGCAAAAGGGCAGGTCCTGTGTGGCGAAGGGTGGTTGCCATGGTTGCGAGAGAGTGACAGTCGCCTAGGCGAATCCGTTGTTTCGTCCCGGTTCGAAATAATGAGCTGTGTTTAATGCAGATTAAACGGTCTAGAGTCAATCGATTTTTATACTCCTTTTTTTCAGAGTACTTAGATTTTAATTATGCATTGATATATATATAAAGTTTAAACAAATTTGGAAAAAAGTTTTTTTATAAATTTCTACCTACACAACCTTTAAGTGTAACGTTCTGGTAGTAGTTGACATCACAAGACAAAGATGAGGGTCTTTACTGATCAAACTCAGACATGACAGACACAACCACGTTCAACATCAACGAGAACTGGCAAGGGACTGAACATAAACAGCATGAAATAAAGAAACAGGTGGAGGAAAATTAACTAATCAGGGACTAACAAGAACAGGTGCAGACAAGACAGAACATAATTGCGACAAGTAAGTACATGTTAATTATTATTACTCAGTACTTAAATGTAATTACACTGTAACACGAACACCTTAAAATAAAAAGTAACCCAGACTATTTCTAAGTGTATTTACATGCAAGTACAATTTCAATTGGACTAAAACATTAATTGCCCTTTTCTGATGATCTAGTTTTACTGAAATTGTACAAGTATGGTTTTTGCAAAGTGGAACTACGAGATCTAGATAATGTAATTGTATATCTCAACTTCTTTCGGCCTATACACGTTAATAGCATTACAATTGATCTAGTCATTGTGCTATCACTTCGAAAATCAGAGGCATCAATTCGTTTTCTGTTATGAACTTGAACAGACAGATAAAGATTGTACGCAAACATCATCCTGTTTGATTATAACTGCGTAAATAAACATACTAACTTTTAGCCACTTACAGTCTTCATTTTTGGGCCTTCACGTGTTCATTTACCCAGTACAAAGGTTGAATACATGACATTTTTGTTGAGTGCCATTAGAAAGACATTTACTACATTTAAACACACTTCCTCACACTACAAATAAACAAGACAGCTATAGTTTCCCTCCTACACACCAGACAGACTCAATCCACTTCAGCAGGTCTAAAAATACGCACAGACACGCCTGCACACACTCGTACACTCACCCTGGACGAGAGAGGGTTAAGAGCGCAACGTGGGTTACACACACACCCCTCCCTCTATATCTCCATACCGGTGCGAGTGCCAAGGGCGGAACACCACCCCTTCAAACACACGCACACACATAAATACACACACATACACACATGTACCCTTGCCACCCCCCTTCCCTCTCTCTTCTCCTCTCCTCCGCCAGGCTGTGCTTCTGACGCTCAGTACTGGCTCAGGCCCCACCGGCCACAGGCTGAGGAATGTGTGAGAGCCATGTGTCAAATCCCCAGACTGTGGGAAAGTGCTGCTCTCTGCTGAACTCTCCCCCTCTCCTCCCTCCCTCGCTCTCTCTCTCCACCGCTTTCTCCTCTGGCACTCTCCCGGCGACCGCCCTGCCCCACGTCGGCCGCACACAGGAAATGGAGGGGGCTGCCAAAAGCGCGTCGCCTGGAACTATGACTTCCGAAGAACGTTTTCACGCCAATAACCCAACCCCCCCTCCTCCTTCCCTCCCCTCCCCTCCCCTCCCCTCCTTCTCTCTTCTCTCCCACCCTCCTACTCAGTCTTCTTGGTGGGGACATGAACTGGGCCTAAGGAGTTGAGCTGTGTTTCTTCATCGCTTTCTGTTGCAAGTGCATTCATGTATACTTTTAAAATAAGGAAAATCTTTTTAGCATCAGGATTTATTTATGTATTCATCACTTTCAATCTTCTTCTTTTAACACTAGGTTCGTAGTTTGTTTGTTTGTTTGTTTGTTTGATTGATTGATTGATTGATTGATTGATTGATTGATTGATTGATTGATTGATTATGATTGATTGATTGATTGATTGATTGATTGATTGATTGATTGATTGATTGATTGATAAGTTAAAACACAAATAAAAGTTTTTATCAAGAGTATCTTGATCTTTCAGATTTATTTATATTTGTTTGTCCATTCTTTCGTTCATAGCATGCTCACTTTTTTAAAAAGTAATCTTCTTTGAGCAACAAGGATCTTGGTTTATTATTTATTTGTTTGTTTGTCTATTTAAGCTACTTATATTTTAAATAAAAAATTTGATTTGATTTATTTGATTTGTAGTCTTTGAAGGATGCTTCATGTCATGAGATTGTGAATTCCTGTCACCTAAACAGACTGATTGTCAGATTAAGACCTAAAATCTAAATTGATAAGAGTGACAGGCAGTAAAACACAAACAGAGTTGTTAAACAATTAGTTGACACTTATTGAAGAAAAAAAATACAATAACTTTGAACAATTAGTAAAATTAGAATAAAATAATAATAAAAAAAATTATCTTCTCTAGCCACACATCGGCAGAACCGTGTCATTTG
The DNA here is from genome assembly GCA_036326025.1 of Chrosomus eos. Classification (NCBI taxonomy): domain Eukaryota; kingdom Metazoa; phylum Chordata; class Actinopteri; order Cypriniformes; family Leuciscidae; genus Chrosomus; species Chrosomus eos. The sequence goes on from CM070828.1 coordinate 28,699,836, forward strand.
AACCGAGACTGTATATAAAATATAAATACTGTTTATAGATAGAAAGGATGATGAAAAATGAAAGGTCTCATTGTAGAAAGCTGGACAACATGTCACACGTGTGAGTGTAGGTTATCGTTTTCCAGGTCATTTGTTCATAGAATCGCTGACAAACGCAGCAAATGAACGAGAAGAGTGTTTGCCTTTCCCTTATCTAGAAATCTTTCTAAAAATACCACTATACACCTGCTACAGACCAGCCATACACTATGCCTTATAAACACACCACACACACACACACACACACACACACACACACACACACACACACACACACACACACACACACACACACACAGATTTAAAGCTAATGATATCAACAGCCGCTGTTCATGTGTTGGGTCTTCTAATGATCCTCCCAGTAAGTGTGTGGGAGGGCAGAGGTCAAAAGGGGCCAACTGATACTGCTCACTCGGTGACAAACAATAACAAGTGCAAGAGGCAGCACTCACTCAAAAATGCTGTTAACTACTATCTTGGACAGCTCACGCATGGCATTTCAATGCGCTTATGGTTTTTAAAGCCTATAGGCTCAGTTCTGAATGAACAGAGGTGCATGAGTCTTGTCAATTTTGGGGGCAGCCGTGACAGTGAAGTGTTCTGGAAAGCATCCACCTTCCTGTTTGGCAGTGTGGCATTTCAAAGGCTGCTGAATTGGCACAATAAGAATCAGTTCTCTGTGTAAAGTTTGAACACAGTCACAGCAGTCCAACGTCAGTCACTGGACCTAGAGTTCTCACTGGTAACTCCAACACCACTCCCAACCGTGGGAAAAACTCAAAGACTATATCTACCTCTGTTTATTTTATGGGCCAGTGCCACCTGCCAGTTTTTTTCACAGGCTTTTCAAAAGTTAGACATTCAATCGTTGCACTTGTTTATTTGATCCGATTCCGGTAATTTAAACAGGCAAGCTGAAATATAATGGATGGACTCAAACTTAACTAAGTATGCACAGTTCATAAGCCACTGAATCGAAACTTACGGTCACACTTTAGGGTCCAATTCTCACTATTAACTTACTATTAACTATGACTTTTGCCTCAATAAACTCCTTATTACTGCTTATTAATAGTTAGTAAGGTAGTTGTTACATTTAGGGTATAATCAGGTATGTAGAATAAGATCATTCAGAATAAGGGGCTTTATAAGTATTAATAAACAGCCAATATCCTAGTAATATGCATGCTATTAAGCAAGTTAATAGTGAGAATTGGACCCTAAACTAAAGTGTGAACCAAACTTACAATATGTAAAGTGACATTCATAACAAATGCTTCCTGAATGGTATTAAACACAAAACAGTTTTTTTAAATAAACAGGGGATTAAATAGGCTGTTAATTTACTAAAAACATTTAAATTATGCTATTAATCAATCAATATAATTAATCACATACCGTATTAATATTTGCACATTTTTAACATGTTTAATTTGTCATTTTTAGCAGTTGTACATTAAACAGATTATTGGAGTACGTTTTACAATAAATTTTAATTCACTGTTGTTTTTAATATAATGATAAATAATATGGTTAGTTAAAATATAACTAAATTAACATTTTAAATTGAACAACAAATCCCAAACCAGCTTACATACAAACAGCTCATCCACCATCAACAACTTCAGACTAAGCCTCATATATTATGCTTATGAAAATCGTGTTAAAGATTAGTTGACCACACTTGGTTGGGCACAGAGTCCTACTGAAGATCAGGAGGTCTGGGTGGTATTTAGAGGGGAATTTGTGATCCAACTGGGAACAGCTGTCCTGACCTCAAGAACATGCAATACAAATCTATACAAATCTATACAAGTCTATGACATGTTCACACAGGTGATCCGAGACCCTGCATCTTTCTCAGGTTTTTCAGAGTCTGTAGAAAGGTCTCTTAAGTGTCCTATGTTATTGTAACTGTGCCTTTAATTGTCTATCGCCTGTAACTGTTATGGCCATATTTTAACGATCTAAGCGCATGGTCTAAAGCGCAAAGCACAAGTGCACTTAGGTGTGTCCAAATCCACTTTTGCTAGTTTAACGATGGAAAAATCAACGCATTCTCACCCCAAGGCGTCATCTAACTGACAATTTTGACCATGCTTCATATTCGACGCTAAAGGTACCCTTTAGCGTCAGTTAGTTGACGCGATCCCAGGGCGTCATCTAACTGACGCTAAGGGTAACGCGTCAGTTAGATGACGCGGTAGGTTAGGTCTGGGTAGAAGGCGTCATCTAACTGACGCTAAGGTAACGGTCAGTTAGATGACGCCCTGGGATCGCGTCAACTAACTGACGCTAAAGGGTACCTTAACTCGAATATTGAAGCATGGTCAAACTGATTCCAAGGCGTCAGTTAGATGACGCCTTGGGGTGAGAATGGGCTGGAAAAATGGTTGGCATGCACAGCGCATGGTCTAAAAGGTTTGTCCCTATTCTCTTAATGAGTATTGGGTGTATTTTGGGCGTAACGTGCAAAAAAAAAATTCCCATTCCTTTTAAAAGCCAGTGGCGCTCGCACCATGGCGGATTCGCTATTTACACGGCGGAATTTACAAGTGGAAAGACTGAACACTTCTCCAGAGAGGAAACGGATCTGCTCATACGCGAGGTTAAAGCGCGCAAGCAGACCATCTATGGGACAAGCCGGATTTCGCAATATCTTATGTACAAAATATTAATCTTTTACATTGTAATCCTTTTATTTTAATATTTGGCTAGTTTGTGTGTAATAAGCAGATAGGGTATAGGCTCATATTACTAACGCACTCTTTCAATAACAAAAAAAAATACTGCGTATAAAGTCTAAAAGCGTCTAAAACCTGGTCTAAAGTCTATTCAGTTGCCTCAAAATAGCAACGTGCCAACAATGTGCCCGAACACACCTTGTTTTCAGACCAGCAGCCCATGGGCAAACAGATTTGTTATTTAAACAACGTGGCGCAGGACATGAAAATAACTGCGTCAGGCTGAAACTAGGCTGTAACCGAACTTTTTTTTTCCTCGTTCTAAATTTTTTCCATAAACACGGAGTCGTTTCAAGAAATATATGCGTACACACGAAACCACTGAAACTGACTGAAAACGATGTGGTATACATGCGAGACCAGTATGTGTCTGTAGGCTGTAATTCTGCCACAGAGATACACTAAACAAGGAGAAGAAGTTTTGGAGCATGCGCATAACCTTGCGCACTCTATACGAACCCAAAACGACAGCGAGGTGAAGAAGAAGATTGCTCACCATAGTAGCATAGGAGCAGAAGTTTTTGCTTTATAGTAAAGCTAATAGGATCAGTAGTTTCTGCAGCACGATCACAAGCATATAGTCCGCCATTGTTGTTGAAGTTACGTGTGACGTAGCGGTAATGCTGACACGTGGTGTGATGACATCATCGTTTCACAAAATGTACGGATTGGCCGTACACACGAAAACGTAATGGTGTCCGTTTCAGATTTATCCACTCTGCATGGGACCCGGTTTCAAAAAATAGCGGTTTCAGTGTCCCAAAACGCCAGATCAGTCTGGACGAAACACCAATACGATACAAAATTTGTACGTATACAGCTAAATGCATGTCCGTATGGACAGGCCTTAGTGTCTTAAGGACTGTTCTACTGGTGCATAACTGCATATGCAATAATTGTTTATAGTTCATTGAACAAGCATGAAAAAACATTGTTTAAACCCTTTCCAATAAAGATATGTAAAGCTTATTTGGATTTTACATAATTATCTTTAAATAAAGTATACAGAGGGGAAAAAAGAAAAGAAAAAAATATATATCTACACCGGACAAATATTGCACTGAAACCATCAATAACAGCTTGGCTTTAACTTGTCACTACTGGCAAACAACCATGGTATAAGCGAAAAAAAAAATGTTTTGCTTTAAACAATAAGAATATTTGTCGGGTGGTTCTTTGCCTCAAAGTCATGCATTAAAATCGTTGTAATTGTGGATTATATTGCTCAATATATCACTGAACATGCTAAAACTTTATTGAACTACTCCTACTTATACTCTGAAGAGAATAGAGATACGAAATCATTCATCCAGTTAATTAAAAAGATTATGCAATGATAAACAGCTGACCCAGTGCCAGCAAAAGTGCCATTGTTCTAACTAAAAACCTATTCTTGTTCTTGGTTACCTGTAGCTAACGTCCACTCTAAACTGCCATCTGCTGTGCTGAGCCAGTGCCAGTGAGAGAGCAAGCGAATGGAGGGACGGTGAAGGGGTAACTTTGGGGCACGCTGAGGCACAGCATGAACTCTCTTCTTGCACCCGGGAAGTTGAATAACCACCATATGCCCCACATTGGCCTGGCATTCTCCCATCAACTCTGGCCTCAGAGCATTTTGCCAGCTTTCAGCCACTTTTCCCACACTCTACCCCAGAAGAAAGGCCATCGGGCTTTCCCATAGGTCGCCCGCCTGGTCTGCACTAGCCACCTCCTCACCCCCAGCCTCCTGGCGTAATCCTCCTTGGCACCCACGACCGGGCTCAATTCAATCCCAATGACTGGCCCACAAAAAAGGGCGGGCTGGGCCGGAGACATGGGACCAGGCGCCTGTGTATTGAACCCTCTGTGGCCCAAAACGCTTACGCCCGCCGTACAATAGCTGAAAAAAAGAGAGGAATGAAATGCTTGTCTGTCGCCGTCAGCCTTCAGTTGGTGAGACCTGCTGGGGATACAATGTGAGAGTGAGCGTGTGTATGTGTGTGTGTCAGCATGCTGACAGCTTTTCTGAAGCGGTGTGTCATCCGTGAGGAGACACGCTGGCGGAGCACGAGCTTGCCCCCTCTTTCGCACACATCTTCCCTCAGGATGGTTGTTGTAAAAGTGCCACCTTTAACTGCACAGTAACACCAGTATATAATTGATGAGTAAATGGAATTTTGAAACCTGTGTTTTGTCTATAATCTTCTTGATGTCATCATATTATATTTATATCATACAGTTGTGGTCAGAATTGATGGCACCCCTGGTAAATATGATCAAAGATGGCTGTAAAAATAAATGTGCATTGTTTATCCCATTGATCTTTCATTTAAAAAAAAGTAACTTTACTTTCATTGAAGTAAAATAATTGAAAGTGTGGGGTAAATCATATTGTGAAATAAATACTTTTCTCCAAAAACGTTGGCCATAATTATGGAATTATGAATTATTGAATTATTTATTCAATACATTTTTAACCTCCTTTTCGCCAAGATAAGAGCTCTGAGTTTTCTCCTGTAATGCCTGATGAGTTTGGGAACACCTGACAAGAGATCAGAGACCATTTCTTCATACAGAATCTCTCCAGATCCTTCAGATTCCGAGCTCCATGTTGGTGTATCTTCTCTTCAATTCACCCCACTCATTTTATATAGGGTTCAGGTCAGAGGACTGCATGGGATGGTCATGGCAGAAGCTTCATTTTGTGCTCAGTGACACATTTTTGTGTTGATTTTGATATTTGTTTTGGATTGTTGTTCTGCTAGATTTCTAGCAGAAATGGTCAGGTTTAGATCTTTTATCTTTTAGTATTTGCTAGAATCCATGATGCCATGTCTCTGAAGAATATGTCCAAAAAAAAAAAAAAAAAATAGGCCCACATAATTAAAGATCCAGAAGTATATTTAACCATGGGCATGGGGTACTTTTTATACCTGTTTGCACCAAATCCATCTGGTAGGATTGCTGCCAAAAAGCTCCTTTTATTTTTTTGTTTCATCGGACCATTAGAAGCAGGTCGCTTTTGAAGTTCCAGTCGTGTCTGGCAACTGAATATGCTGGAGTTTGTTTTTGGATGAGTGAGGAGGATTTTTCTTGAAACCCTCCCAAACAACAAGTGGTGGTCTAGGGGTTGTTTAATTTTTTTATTTTTAGGCTTTCTGACCCCAAGACTCAACACTCTGATATTCTCCATCGATTCTCCATTAAACACTCAAACTCTCCTCCTTACCATACATTAGTATGATATAGACACATGTCCCCTTGCAGGCAGATTTGTAACATCTTTAGTTGATTGGAACTTTTTGATTATTGCCCTGATGGTGCAAATGTGATTTTTTTTTAATGCTTTAGCTATTTTCTTACAGCCACTTTCTATTTTGTGAATCTCAACTATCTTTTGCTGCACATCAGAATGATATTCTTTGGTTTTACTCATTATGATGGATGATTAAGGGAATTTGGCATTTGTGTTTACTCATATTCATACTTCTGTGGAACAGGAAATCATGGCTGGACAATTTCATGCTGCTAGTCACCCTGGTGTGCTAAAATATGTAAATATGAATGGGAATATACTTCAGAAATACTTTACTCATAAAAAATTCTAGGTGTGCCAATAATTGTGGCCAATATGTTTAGGAGAAAAACATTTATTTCATAATTTGATTTTCCCCACACTTTCAATTGTTTTTTACTTCAATGAAAGGTTAGAATTTTGCGATTTTTTTTAATGAAAGTTCAAAAGGATAAACAATAGATTGGGGGGGGGGGGGGTGAATGGAGTCAGTTAATAAAGACTCGACTGAAAATATGAAGGTAATTTATTCCGTAATTATCTTTATTTTGTACACTCCTTTTCAAAAATTTGGGGTTGAAATGAATGTTTTTGAAAGAAGTCTCTTATGCTCATTGAGAATGTATTTGTTTAGAAATACAATAAAAACAGTATACTATTGTGAAATTTTTTGACAATTCAAAACAACTATTTTCTATTATAAAATGTAATTTATTCATGTAATGACAAAGCTGAATTTTCTTCAGTGTCACATGATTCTTCAGAAATCATTCTAATATGCTGATTTGCTGCTCAAGAAACATTTCTTATTATTATCAATGTTGAAGATAGTTGTGTTGCTTAATATTTTTGTGGAAAAAAAGCATAATATTTTTCATGGTTATTTGATGAAAAGAAAGTTCAAAAGAACAGCATTTATTTAAAATAGTTTTTTTCTGTAATAATGTACAATTCTTTAATATCATGTTTGAGCAAATTAATGCCTCCTTGCTAAAATTAATATTTGTACTTTTTTTTTTTTTAAATACATATAAATTAATAAATTGTACTGACCCCAAAATTCTCCATGGTATATTCTAGTGCTATTCTAGTATTAATAGTTTTACTTTCGTTTCTCTTCTTTTGAAAATTCTTGTTTTACTGCTAGTAATAGTTTCTTTATGATACTAACTTGTAAAACATGCTCAAAATGCTTACAGTTTTTTTCAATTGCTAACAAGCGCTTACCCATACTTCAGATACTTTTTCTAAACTCTTAACACAGACTCACACATATAAAACACAATTGGCCAAATGGATAATTTTCTTCTCAAAAACACATTTTGTTAAATATATACTAACTCTTCATTTCAAAACAGAACACATCTTTCTCTGCACACACTAACTTTACCAAAACACTGGAAATCTGACTCAAAATGAAATTATTCTGTCAAAGAATAACACTTGTTTTCACTTCACAAAGTACATGCAGTCAATCAAAGTACACCAGGTTTCAAAATACTGGCTATTGTTGACATTACAAAAACTGCATAGACTTTTATGTTTCGGTTTTATAGGTATTTGCATGCAAAACATGCAATCCACGGTTTTTACACTAAATTTCTTGGTTGGGAATTGTATGTCCACATGTACAGTAATGTTCACATTCAAAAGCAATCTTTTAAAGCAAAAGCAATCTCACCTCCTTTACTGTTTACTACAGGAGGTACAGTAGAAACTCGGTATGATAGAACAGAATTTTTTTACAGTATTGCTTACAATGGTATGATAGAACAGAATTTTTTTTACAGTATTGCTTACAATGAACAAAATATCCATGAAACACACAAGAGCATTCTGAACAAAAAAGCAACAGCAAAAAGCCCAGATAAAAAGGGGGGGGGGGGGGGGGACTAAAAAAAGCACAAAATTACTGTATCTAATCTCTGTGATTTTCAGGGTTAGGCCACATGTTTTCATCAACATCACATCTGGTATTATCCAAGGCGATGCACCTGGGATAAAACCGCTTGGTATTGCACCTCACTACACCTCCTCACTGCACCTCTCACTGCACCTCTCACTGCACCTCTCACTGCATCTCTCACTGCTCCTGCATCTCTCACTGCATCTCTCTCACCTGCTCTTGCATCTCTCACTGACCTACATCTCTCACTGCATCTCTCACTGCTTCCTTGTCCTCTCACTGCTTCTCCTGCTTCATCTCTCACTGCATCTCTCACTCCTCCTGCATCTCTCACTGCATCTCTCACTTCGCTCCTGCATCTCTCACTGCACTCTTCTCACTGCATCTCCTCACTGCATCTCTCACTGCTCACTGCATCTCTCACTGCATCTCTCACTGCTCCTGCATCTCTCACTGCATCTCTCACTGCTCCTCTCTCTCACTCCTCACTGCATCTCTCACTGCATCTCTCACTGCATCTCTAACTGCTCCTGCATCTCTCACTGCTCCTCGTCTCTCACTGCTCCTGCATCTCTCACTGCATCTCTCACTGCATCTCTAACTGCTCCTGCATCTCTCACTGCTCCTGCACCCTCTCTCACTGCTCCTGCATCTCTCACTGCTCCTGTATCTCTCACTGCTCCTGCATCTCTCACTGCTCCTGCATCTCTCACTGGATCTCTCACTGGATCTCTCACTGGATCTCTCACTGGATCTCACACTGGATCTCTCACTGCATCTCTCACTGGGCCTGCTCTTCTCCCTGAACCCCTTGCTCTTATTCTTCCTCGTCCATACATTACAGTGTTTGTCTTTTTCTGTTTCTGTTTCCAAAAACATCGCTCCTCAAAGTCCTCCTTTTACTGTATAAGTGTCAATGTAATATAGAAAAAATAACCCCTGCCACTGAGACTGAGCCAGACTGGAATCAGTTGTGGTTGGCCCAGTTTACCCAACATAAATCAGCTGTGTGTCAATAATTCAATGGTTTGTTTATTTTCAGCTGAAATATATAAATATGTTGTTTTTGAACTGATATCATTGCAGAACAAGAAGTTTTTATACTGTATCTAAGGTTTGGAATATTGTTTTTGCTATTGTGGGATGGTGTGTGTTAACATTTGTAAATACTACAAAAACAATCCATTATTTTGTTGGGAGGTATAGCTTGTCTGTTAAGAAAATGTAAGCATTGTGGAAATGTGTTCACTGACTGCATATTGTGTGAAAACGACATGAAATGTGTGAATGGTATGGTCACAAAAGACCGATGCTGTGCTAACTGTGTTTAGAGTTTTGAAAATGTGACAACTGATTGGACAAATGCTTGTTAGCGAATGAAAAAAACTGTAATACTCATACTGACGTAAAACCATGAGAGAGAGGGATGTTTATCCTGGTATGAGTGTCATGGGTGGTTTACAACCAATTAGACAATCAAGTTTGTCAATCAAGACAATCACAGAGATTATTGTCTGTAATCACCAGTTCCTCAAAACATCCTGCTTTAAATGAACATATACTCCTACAGACATCATCACACACACCTACATGTTCAGGCCAGAGAGTTTACATGAAAATGCAGGATTATAGAAGAACTGAAATGATGTTTCAACATGACATTTTTTTAGTTCACTTCAGCTGTGTTGTTATTGTTTCTGATGAATCTGAATGTCATAGCGTTGTCTAACAGATCAACTGTACAAATATGAGGAAACAGCATACTGTATATCAGGTGCCATAGTATGTGTGGGACCGGTGGGAGTGGCAAGGCGCCAGGCTGCCCTTATCAGCCCCTACGGCCCAGTCACCACTCCCGAGAGACGGTGGGGGGGGAGCGAGGAGTCCCTTTGTTGTTTTCTCTGATCTACGACCGGCCTTTATGGCATGCTCTAGATCACTATCACTGTGGGAAAGACAGAAAGAAGGTCCAGAGAGGGTGTGTGTGTGTGTGTGTGTGTGTGTGTGTGTGTGTGTGTGTGCGTGTGTGTGTGTGTGTGTGTGTGTGTGTGTGTGTGTGTGTGTGTGTGTGTGTGGTGTGTGTGTGTGTGTGTGTGTGTGTGTGTGTGTGTGTGTGTGTGTGTGTGTGTGTGTGTGTGTGTGTGTGTGTGTGTGTGTGTGTGTGTGTGTGTGTGATCAACTGAACAACCTCTGCCTTTGACTCTCCGACAACTAACGCAGGGCCTGCCGCTGCTGATATTGCTCATAAAGAAGCTCCTAGCCAGCTGCAGGGATGATAAGAGTGAACTTTGACCTCTCGGTTCACCAGTCACACTAACAACACAGACATCAATGAAGTCATGATGTATGACGACCCATTATATGCAATATATGACAGAGGCAGGCGAAACGACACTTATCTTGTCATTTGAATTATGAACATAATATGATATCAAGTGCAAATAAATTTGCATTGTCACATGAATGAATCTCATGGGATATCATGCCAATATCAGGGCAGGAATACCATCACTCTTGTAATAATGTTAATAACTTGTGATAATAAAATAAATATAAATTATTTGTTCACTAAATATATTTTAAAGGGATACTCCGCATACAAATGAAAATTCTCTCATCATTGTTTCACCCTTATGCTGGGCCAGACTTTCTTTCTTCTGATGAACACAAAAGAAGATTTTATTTTTAAAAAATAACTCATATCTGCCCGATCTCATGAAAGTGTGTAATCGAGACAACGAATGTTATTTTTCATCCCATTTATATGCCAAAAATAGTTTTTGCATGCATGATACGCAGTTTTCGTGTGCATATTATACGCACATTATGGCGTGTAATACGCACGCACTCCCATAATCCTAACCAAGGGGTTTTCAGTGTGTAGCATATGCACGCAAAAACTATTTTTGGCGTATAAATGGCACGAGAAATAAAATATTTGGTATAGATACGCACTTTCATGAGTTTGTGTTGGTGAGTTCATATAATTCACTTCTCGCGCGAATTTCACAATGCGCTTACGTCATGCTTCACAACGTGCTCATGTTTACATCAAGTGTGAACTCATGAACCTGTGAATGACAGTGGGCTGCAAGTGATGGTTTATAATATCAGTATTCTCTCTCTCACACACACACACACACACACACACACACACACACACACACCACACACACACAACACACTCACACACATCTATTGCTTAGCTTTAGGAGACATTGATTCATTAACTGAGGTCATGTCCAGTTGTGTTCGCTTTTTCACATTTTTGAAGTGTGAATTTAGGAGGACCCGTACACTTGAACTCACAGAGGTGGATTCTTTTTCTAAAAGTCTTTATTTGTGTTCATCTGAAGAAAAAATTCAGAATCTAGTACTCGACCTTTGACCTCTTAGTATCATCAATCTCAAAATTCTCAGTAGCCTGTGGGAAATGAACATGGGATAATTAGTAGCAAATTGATTTGTATTTTTGATTTTGCTTTGCTTTTTAGGAGTTGATAGCCAGGGAGGCTGACCGATCTCCTCCCAAACCATAAACATGAGCCGTCTGTGGCCGTGAGGTCATCTGGCAATCTGTAGAAGGTTGGGCTGTTAGCTGAGTCATAAATGAGTTCATGCAGGTGCTGTCAGAGAGTGAGGGTAAATTACCCCTCACTCACATGACCTCAGTACCCCACACACTCAATTAAAGACCTAATGAGTCACCCAGCCAAGCAGGTTAGACATGCAATAAATGAATAAGGCCGCACTGGCACCAGTGATGTCACCTGTATTTGAAAATAAAAGGATAGGGCCACAAAACCGTCAGGGCTCTGGAGACCAAGTATAAGTGAGCTGAACTTTAACCTGCATGGAGTAGCAGGTCTGGAGTCTTAGACAGCCTGGGTTGTTGAAGACTCTATTGTGATGTGACACCTATGCTCATACAGTTGTTCTTGCTGGATTCAGACTTTTAAATGATACTCAAGGGACCCACGCTGGACAGATGAAAAGAATTTACAATGATGTGTGAGCTGCGATGAGAGGAACGATCAGAAAATAAAATTTGTCATGTCCAAAAGCAATGGAAGGCCAAGACTTTTATAGGTCTTATGTTCCCTGAGCAAAAGTTAACCTCGGATGGAGTGAGAGCATAATTTTGGCACACATGGAATTAAGAAAGAGAAGGTTATTACCCTTTCAAGTGCAAATACTAAAATATACTTCCTAATGTAATATAAATTACTGGTTAGATTCCATTTGTTGACATTTTGTAACATGAGCTGACAATTAATAATTTCTTTATTAATCTGGACTGATGTTATTTATAAATATGCTGTTGTTCATTGTTACTTCATTGTTCTACATATTGTCAATTTATACAACTTGAAATGTAAAATAAATGATATGTAGGAATAGTACACCCAAAACTAAAAAAAAATAAAAGAAATATGAATAAAATGAAATATCTTCTTTTGTTTTTGTTTAGTTTAGTTTTGCTGAAATACTAAAATAAGTAACACTAAAAAAGTGATGTATATATATTTTTAAACTAATACAACTGAAAAAACAACAACAACACACAATTCAATTACTAAAACTTTAATTAAAATATGAAAAAAATCTAGTTAGAGTAAACATTAACAAAACCTATACCAGTATATCAAGGATACTAAAATAGCACTGTTGTAAAGTGTTGCCATTGTGATAACAGTGTGATGCTGTGCAACAAAAAGGTTTCAGAAACATTGGTCTGCTCCATTATCATCACATTTAGCCATCCCCTATATTAACCCTTAACCGAAATTTGTGTTCGTTATGTTACCCCATACAGGACGTCATCTTTTACATTTTGAAATTCTCTGTGAGAAAGCAGAAGACATGCAAATATTACAAAATAAGCAGTTGGATCTGCATATGCCGAGTACTGTTGCATAAGGCAGAGTATGGAGACCTCCCACTAGCTCAGCCAGTGACAAAGCTGCATGACAATGGCATGACTGGTCTGTCACTCACCTCCTGGGGCTCCATCAGAATGTATGGTAGGGAGAGGAACAGGGCTGAGGTGGACACACCCGGACCGCAAACTGCAGGCCGGTGCTGTTCTTGCCTGTCAGCTGGGATCATCTTAGGCAGCATGCTAAGAAGTAACCATGTCCTGCCTCATTTTTGAATGGTGGTTCCTCTTGTGTGACCAAGAATAAGCATAAAAACTGTCACAAGACATTGTAAATACAGAGTTAACTAGAAATAATGAGCCCCGGGCCTACGCAAGTGTGCAGTAAATCTACAATCTAACTGACAACATCCACTTTAGAGGGTGTTAATGTTTCACACCTTGAGGCCAAGAGCTTGTGATGAAACAGCTTCCTTTTGCAAACACTCACACCCATCTCCCCTGGTGAGTGTTACTCAAGTTTTTTTTTTTTTTGGCTTTCTCATTTCCCAAAAAGAAGGTGGTTGGTTGGTGGGTCGGTCAATCGGTCGCACAGTTTTTCTTCCAGTTTTGATTTCTGGCCATACATGGTAAAAGTCCCAAGTCGTGATTAAAGTCTGCAAATCAGTAATGTTTTTTTTTTTTCTCTCAGTAAATCTATCCAAGATGTTGTATGGCCGGTTTCAAACTTGGGCTGGTAATGCCTGACATCGCTTGATAGTAAATCAGAGTCTTATTAACCTCAAACAACACTCGTAAAAATCAGTATCTAGCTTTGAATTGCTCTTTATGGGTATGTATAAAAGAATTACCGTTGTTTCTAGATTTGGAATAATATTATGTATTTGTATATTATGTAAATTATATTTCATATATTTTTTATACTTTTATTCAGCAAGGACCTATTAAACTGATCAAAAGAAAAAAAAAATATTCTGAACTAAAGAATCCTGAAAGAAAGTATCAGTTTCCACGAAAAAGATTAAACAGCACAACTGTTTTCAACATTGTTAATAATAAGAAATGTTTCTTGAGCACCAAATCAGGATATTAAAATGATTTCTGTGGATCATGATACTGTATGTAATAAATAATATACATAAAAATATTAAAAACAGAAACGTTTTTGAATTATAATAATATTTCCCAATATTACTTTTTACTGTATTTTTAATCAAATAAAATAAGCTTCGGTGAGTTCAAGAGACTTATGTAAAAAAAAAAATGTAAACCTTACAGATCCCAAACTTTTGAACAGCATTTCAGGTTAAAATAATAGACTATTGGCTTCTGATAACAAAACAAAAGTATATTATCTTTTTGCTGTTAGGTATTTTGTTGGAAATGTTTTTGATGGGAATTGTAAAGAATGTCTTGTTACCTGCAATTCAAATAAGTAACTTTTCAACTACATGTAAACTAACAATCATTTGAGTAGTAGACTGTATTTGACTATTAGACTGTTAGGTTAGAGTTAGTAGAATAAGTTGACCAAAATGCATCTTATTTCCATGTGTAAACAGGGCCTATGACTACATGTTGTCATATGAGCCACCAGCCAGTAACTACTGGTTTAATTCTCACATTACTGTATTTGTTTTATTTCATTCACATCTACCATTAATGGAACCGAACGTCATTTGCTTCCAGTATTTTTGCCCAGTATTTTTGGCTGATTATCTAGTATTGTTCAATGAAATAAACTTTGTTGGCACTTTTCAACTTATAGTATCAGGTTTTGATTTGTTACACAAAAAAAGTAATATCACTGCTTTTTGCTGATGCTAATCAGCCAGTCCAAACATTGCAACAGTCTTGAAGTGGAGCCATGTAAAAGACCAAAGCAGAGTACACATACAACTGATGAGCAAACACAAACCTGAAGTCAAATCTTGTGAGACAAGCTACACAGTCTTCATCAGCAACAAAGACATGTTCCAGTATCATTGTTGGCACGATAGAGAGAAATAGAGAGGTTTGTTGACCGAGGGGATCGGGACAGCAAACAGACAGAGCAGCTTGGACCCTGTCCCACATCTGTCTCGCGTGCACTGCCTATTGGGCTGAAAGATTTGAGGGATTGGTCTCTTTCAAGAGGGCTGAAGCCAGCCTTTATCTCCAGCCAACACAATGTGATAAAAGGTTGTAATTAGCAGTACAGCAAACATAAAAACCTGAGCTGAGCGCAGTGAAACATTGGCCATTTGGGATATAACAGGTCTGTATGTGTGTGTGTGTGTGTGTGTGTGTGTGTGTGTGTGTGTGTGTGTGTGTGTGTGTGTGTGTGTGTGTGTGTGTGTGTGTGTGTGTGTGCGTGTGCGTGTGCGTGTGCGTGTGCGTGCGTGTGTGTGTGTGTGTGTGTGTGTGTGTGTGTGTGTGTGTGTGTGTGTGTGTCATCAGCCTAAAGCTGAAATCATTGAACTAATCCGAAATACAGAGACAAACACACAGATACCCCCAGAACAGTGATGGGTGGGTGGGTTTGTAAAGTAACTGCTCTTTGACCTCCCACTCTGATCCTTACGTAGTTTCACAGTATTAAAATGCTAATATCAGTAGCATTTCGTACTAAGTTAGGAAACACCTGCCATGTTGCTCATGATCAATGAGGGGTCTGAACAGCCTGTTTGAGATTTGTAAACCATGATTGAAATGGCATCGTAAGAAGGGATACATTGTTATAAGAAAACATGATCTGAAAATATATTTACTGTGGAGCCATGCAGACTGTGTTGCTTTTAGTATAACTGATAGCTAAGTGATAAGGTTTAACACATAGGGCTAACAATGTATGTCAGCAGTGGCAAGACAGACTTTTTAATGTCATAGGTCTTTGTATTTTAGGGTCTTTGTTTTATGTTCTTACTTTGGAGGCTTTCTTAAAATGATAACATTGTCTTTTAAAACAGCTCTATTGTTTGAAGCGAGGTTTAAGGTTATACGTAATTCCAGCCACTGTTTTGCACTTGAATAAGATAATACTTTTGGATATATATCATTCCTACAGTGGAAGGTATTACATCCTTATCCTTATATCCTTTTCATAAGCACTGACATGACAAGTTTTTTCAATGTATTTTTGGACAGTTAATTAGGATAATTATTGTTAAGATATTTTATTTTTGTAACGTTAATAAGAAATACGGGCTGCTTAAAGCAAAATCACAAGAAAATAAACAATATTTAAAAAATCACTGCAACCAATTAGGCATATTGTAGTTCAGAATTCTCTGCAAACATTGCAGGTATCAAGAATTGTGTAATTACAAATTTAAAAATAGCAATACAATGTAGGTTTGTTAGTTAAAGAGACTTTTAAGTGTACAAAAATAATGTATGTTTAATACATATTCTAATACAAACCTTTCAACCCATTCTTTTTCTAGGATTTGTCTTGCATTTTTTTTAAATGAGTATATTTACTCATTCATGTGTACTGAAGTGCACTTTCACAATATAGTTGACCACTTCTTTGTAAAAGTGAGTAAAAGTGCTATCCTGAAATGAGTAAAGTGCTTCAGAGGTCCTTTAGCCCATGAAGGGTCTTTGAGAGCACAGTTTCCCCACTTTCCCCATTGCTTGCCTCTGAAGGTTTCTTGGATACAGGGGCACCTCTTTGAAACCAAAATGGAGGGAAACCGTAACAAAGGCTTATTTTCTCAATTGCCTGATCGAAACGTTTCAACTACCACACTACAATAAACGCACACAGAAACATGACTATCCTGGGCTAAATTAGCATTCAGACAATAGCCAGTCCATGTACAGCTCAAGCTTCACACACTTTACAGTCTATCAGGCCAAACCAGAGTAGCACTCGCTTTCCCTAAAGACCCACCTCTTTACATCTCTATGGGCCAACTCATTAGCTAAGTAGAAACTCCTCTTTTCTTATTGCATCTCTGTCTTTTGTGATAATGTCAGCTTTTGTCTCCTTTAAATGATCCTAAACAAGGCCCATTTTCTGGTTAATACATATTTACAGCCATGTAAGGTTTTTGTGGGGACCCTGTAGTTTTATTTCTGAGGGTGTCATTCCCTGAGCAATAAAATCATTAACAAGCTGTTGAGGGGTAATTGTTTAGCCATTTTAATTTTGTTTCTGCAGACTTCAATGAGTCTGTAACATTTGAGGAGACAGATGGCCAGACAACACGAGCTAACTTTAGTACCCGACTTTAGCCCTCACATTGACTAACGCTGGAGATTAAGTTGAAATGAAAGTAAAATGTGCTATAAAGACTAAATAGTACATTAACATAAAGCTGTCAGGATATACACGAGGACAACAAGGTTAGTTGGATTCAGAAAGCTTTAATTGTAGAATGGCAGGTGAGCATCAGAATGAAACGGACAGATGCGGGATATAATTTGCAGAGGAATGATAGTGCGATGATATCTTGCAGAGATATGCTTGGATGTAGAAAGGATGTGCAAACCGGGAAACACAGGGAAGTATCACAGGAGACTCGGGGAGAATCCAGGAGGAAGCGTGGGGTCTTGGAAGAGAAGCAGTAGGTAAGTCCTTTTCGCTGGAATTCTGTGGAGTCACACTGGAACAGATGAATATTTGAATCTGGGAATCACAGAGAGAAAGTTAGCTGGTCGGTTCCTAGTTCAAGGTTCGACGGAGACTGGATGAGAAGTGTGCTCTTTTGTAGTGCTCAGTGATGCTGGATTAGATGACAGGTGCAGGTGGTTAATATTCAGGTGATTGTGATCTTTGTGCAGTGGGTGTGAATGAACCTGATTGATCCCTGACATTACCCCCTCCTCCAGGGTCCGCGCCAGCGGACCGAGGACCCCGACGTCGTGGTGGTCTGCCTCGAGGTCGTGGAGCTGGTCGCTGTGGATGCTGCTGGTGGAAATCAGTGAGAAGTGTTGGGTCAAGGATATCGTCTCGTGGAACCCAGGATCTTTCCTCTGGTCCATACCCTTCCCAGTCAACCAGGTATTCTAGGCGACCACCCCGACGTCGGGAGTCCAAGATGTCACGAACAGTGTAGATGGGATCTTCTTCGATGGGGGGCATGTCAGGATCAGGTTCTGTGGAAGGAGGGAGAACAGCAGGATAGTGAGGTTTTAACAGTGATACATGAAACACAGGGTGAATCCTGAAGTGATGAGGAAGTTGAAGCTTGTATGTGACCGGGTTGACTTGGTGGAGAATTTTGAAAGTCGTGTATCGTGGCTAAACTTTCGACATGGTTGGCGTAGACGAATGTCCCGTGTGGAAAGCCAGACAAGTTGACCAGGTTCATATGTAGGCGTTTCACCTCTTCGGACGTCTGCAAACATCTTATGTCTGTTAACCGCCTGTTGGAGATGACAATGTGCTTCGTTCCAAACCCTTTCACTTTCTCGGAACCAGTAATTGACTGAGAGAACATCGGACGGTTCACCGGACCATGGGAACAAAGGTGGCTGGAAACCCAGGAAACATTGAAAAGGTGTTAGCCCAGTAGTGCCTTGACGTAGAGAATTTTGGGCGTATTCGGCCCATGCGAGGAACTGGCTCCATGTCTCGTGGTGGTTCTGGCAAAAAGTGCGGAGGAAACGGTTTATTTCTTGCACCTTTCTTTCCGTTTGCCCATTCGCCTGAGGATGGTACCCAGATGTCAGACTGACCGTGACCCCAAGGAGAGAGAAGAAAGCCTTCCAGACCCGAGATATAAACTGGGGCCCACGATCGGATACAATATCCTCAGGGATGCCAAAATGACGGAACACCTGGTTGAAAAGATTCTCTGCGGTTTCGAGGGCCGTGGGGAGTCCTGGTAATGGAATCAATTTACAAGCCTTAGAGAATCTATCCACGATGATAATGATGCACGTGTTACCTCCAGATGATGGTAGATCGGTGATGAAATCTACCCCCAGATGTGACCAAGGTCGTTGAGGGACAGGGAGTGGTAAGAGTTTCCCGGATGGTAAATGGCGTGGAACCTTGGATTTAGCACAGATTTGGCATCCTTGGATGAAGCGTTTAACATCTCCCCTCATCTCTTGCCACCAGTACCGTGGTTGAAGGAGATTAAACGTTTGCGTGGTTCCGGGATGTCCTGTACCCACAGAGGAATGCGCAGATTCAATAAGAGGTAGACGAAACTCACGTGGAACATAGGTACGGTTGTCTGGACACTCAGGTGGAGGTGGTTCTCGTCGTGTGCCTCTTTGGATCTGGTCGTCAATATCCCAAAGGATCGGGCTGATGAATACCGATGTTGGTAAGATCGAATCAGGTTTTTCAACGAGATCTGGGGGAGCATGGAGTCTGGAGAGAGCGTCAGCGCGGATGTTTTTGGATCCTGGGCGGTAGGTTATGTGGAAATGGAAACGGGTGAAGAAAAGGGCCCAACGGGCTTGTCTTGGGTTCAGTCTCTTGGCTTCTTTGAGGTATTGCAGATTTTTATGGTCAGTAAGGACTGTGAATGGATGTTGAGCACCCTCGAGCCAATGTCTCCACTCCTCCAAAGCCAGCTTGATGGCGAGAAGCTCACGGTTTCCCACATCATAGTTTTGTTCTGCTGGAGATAACTTCTTGGAGAAAAATGCACAAGGGAGAGGTTTGATGGTATCTTCCTGGTGTTGAGACAGGATGGCACCGACTCCGGTCGTGGAGGCATCGACTTCCACAATGAAGGCGAGGTTTGGATCAGGATGACGTAGAAGGGGTGCAGAGGTGAATTCCTGTTTCAAGATATTGAATGATGCGTCTGCCTCGGGAGTCCAGGTTAAAGACTTGGGTTTTCCCTTTAAGAGAGAGGTGAGTGAAGAGGTTATGGTACTGTAGTTATTGATGAAACGTCTGTAAAAATTTGCAAAGCCCAGGAATCGTTGGAGTTCTTTTATGGATTGAGGTGTAGGCCATGAGGTGACTGCTGTGACTTTCCCGTCATCCATCTTCACTCCATGTTTGCTGACAACATAACCGAGGAACGGGACAGTCTCTTGGTGGAATGTGCACTTTTCTGCCTTGAGAAA
The DNA here is from genome assembly GCA_036326025.1 of Chrosomus eos. Lineage (NCBI taxonomy): Eukaryota > Metazoa > Chordata > Actinopteri > Cypriniformes > Leuciscidae > Chrosomus > Chrosomus eos. Next base: position 28,719,701 of record CM070828.1, read on the forward strand.
AAGGGAATGATCTCGTAAACGTTGGAGTACTTTAAAGACGTGGTGTCGATGGACAGTTTCGTTGGGAGAAAAGATGAGTATGTCGTCAATGTAGACAATCACAAATTTGTTCAGGAAGTCACGGAGTATCTCATTCATGAAATCTTGAAACACGGAAGGGGCGTTGACCAATCCATATGGCATAACAAGGTACTCATAGTGGCCAGATGGGGTAATGAACGCAGTTTTCCATTCGTCCCCTTCACGGATTCGAATAAGGTTATACGCACTTCTGAGATCTAACTTGGTAAAGATGCGTGCGCCTCTCAGTTGTTCAAGAGAGGTGGGAACCAAAGGAAGGGGATATTGGAACTTGATGGTTATTTTGTTCAGTGCGCGGTAATCGATACAGGGCCTCAATCCTCCGTCTTTCTTGGCGACAAAGAAGAAACTGGAGGCTGCTGAAGAGGTGGATGGGCGAATGTATCCCTGTTTCAAGGCTTCCTGTATGTACTCCTCCATGGCTCGTTGTTCAGGGATGGAAAGAGAGTAAATGTGACCTCGGGGTACCGGTTCACCTGGCTGTAAGTCAATAGCACAATCCCAAGGTCGATGTGGTGGAAGATGGGAGGCTTTTTCGGGACTGAAGACATCGGCGAACGTGGAGTAACAGAAAGGAATGTCTGTAGACTGTTTTTTCCCGAGGGCTTTCAATGGATGTTACAGCGATGGGAATATTCACTGGAGAGGGGGAAACCGGCTTGGGAAGTTCAGGAAAACAAGTAGAGAAACATGTTGACCCCCATTGCAGAATTTCTCCCTTCCTCCAACAAACTACGGGATTGTGTTGTATGAGCCAGGGTCTGCCCAGAATTATTGCTGCCGTGGAGTTTTCAAGTATCAGAGGAGTGAATGATTCTTTGTGTAAACACCCTACTCGTAATGTGATGGGTTTGATTTGATATTTCACATACCCGGGATTCAGGGCTTTTTTCAGTCACTGATTTTGCGGTGAACGGGGTTGGAGAGTGGGTCTTCGGGAGTTGAAGTTGCCTGCAGAGGTCGCTCGAGATGAAATTACCCGCTGACCCGGAGTCGATGAGGGCTGTAACTGAAATACTAGCGTCAGCAGTAATCAAGGACACTGTAGCAGATAATGGAGCAACATTAAGGGTACTGGTGGATAATAAACTCACCAGGAGACGTGGTGGTCGGACAGGACAGGCGCTGATATAATGGGAGTTGTCTCCACAATACAGGCAGAGATGATTTGACATCCGTCGGGCTCTTTCAGAGACAGTCAAACGGGTATTGTCAATCTGCATGGGTTCTGTATCGTTTGTCAAAGGACTTTCCAATGATTGAACAGAAATAGGATGTACTGGTTGTTGATTCTCAGGATAACAGCTCTGAGCACGTCGGGACACTCGGATGGAAAACTGGATGAATTTCTCTAAACCAACACTATCATAATATATTGCAAGTTGTAATCGAAGAGTGGGATTTAAACCTTGCCGGTAGGTAGTGATGAGTGCTTTCTCATTCCATCCACTTGCCGCAGCCAAGGTTCTAAATTTCAAGGAATATTCAGTGATTGAACTTGTACCTTGTCGCAGATGATAGAGCTGTTCACAGGTGGATGAATCGCCTAGAGGACACCCAAACACTTCTTTGAAATGGGAAATGAAAGTCTGGAGGTTATTGGTGGCTGGACCGGCCTGATTCCAGATGGTTTCGGCCCATTGCAGTGCTCTGCCAGTGAGTAATGAAATAACAAAGGAGATTTTTGAGCGTTCAGTAGGAAAATTATATGGCTGTACCTCTAGCGCTAGGGAACATTGAAGGAGAAACCCGTTGCAATCCTCCTCCTTGCCTGAGAAGGGCGTTGGTTTTACCATCGGGCTTGTCACACACCACGGAAACGAAGCAGCAGATGCGGAAGCGCGATTGGCTGACGCTCCGTGCTCGTCAAACACAGGCAGAGGAATTTCGGCTGGATCTATCTCTGGAGCGGGATTTTCTGAATCCATGGCGGTTTTGGTCGAACCTTCTGTCAGGATATACACGAGGACAACAAGGTTAGTTGGATTCAGAAAGCTTTAATTGTAGAATGGCAGGTGAGCATCAGAATGAAACGGACAGATGCGGGATATAATTTGCAGAGGAATGATAGTGCGATGATATCTTGCAGAGATATGCTTGGATGTAGAAAGGATGTGCAAACCGGGAAACACAGGGAAGTATCACAGGAGAATCGGGGAGAATCCAGGAGGAAGCGTGGGGTCTTGGAAGAGAAGCAGTAGGTAAGTCCTTTTCGCTGGAATTCTGTGGAGTCACACTGGAACAGATGAATATTTGAATCTGGGAATCACAGAGAGAAAGTTAGCTGGTCGGTTCCTAGTTCAAGGTTCGACGGAGACTGGATGAGAAGTGTGCTCTTTTGTAGTGCTCAGTGATGCTGGATTAGATGACAGGTGCAGGTGGTTAATATTCAGGTGATTGTGATCTTTGTGCAGTGGGTGTGAATGAACCTGATTGATCCCTGACAAAAGCTTGCGTTTTGACATCCTAATTAAAAATCCTACGATTTTGAAATCCTTACAAAAATATATAGGCTAATATATAGGCAAATGTTTGATTACTGATGAAGGACACCTGCGCGATGCACCCGTCTCGTATCTCTCATGGAGGAGTGGAAGCATAAAATGAGAAGCGACGACAGTGGAGATAGAGAGAGGAACAGGCCTGGTCTTATGTTGTGTTTTGTTTTATTATATGTGACAGCAGTCGTCCGTGAGGGGCTGCTGTCTTTTACATTTCGTTTTGTATTTGTTTATTCATTTAATTAAGTTTGTTGAATGTTCGCAGGTTCCCGCCCCTTTCTTCCCGTAACATCACCTCGTTACAATTTCCAATACACATTTTGTCTAATGCACCTCAGCACCACAGTAGATGTCATGGTGGACATGAGCATAAGAAAAATGTCCATTTTATTTTCCCCTCACAAAAAACATCTACACTGTCTGAAAAACCCCAGATCCGATTTCAAAACAAATCAGGTTTATGTGTGAACGAAGCATGATGCTTTACCAAAACATCATTATCCACAACAGTCCTATTAACATCAGCATTTCCCAAAGGATTTCACAACCAGTACCCAGGGTCACATCAGCACGTACAAGCATGGACACCAGTATTGTTTCATGGTCTGATGAAATTGCCTTGTTATCTGCAAGTGTTTCTGTTTTCTAACCCCCCTTCCCTTTACAGTAGACTCTTGGGTGAGGGTCATCCACTGAATGAAGAGGGCATCTGTGGTGATCCGTGAAAAGGGACGAGGAGAGAACAAAAGATGGAATCCCCTTGGTAACAAAGACAAAGAAGACAGACACAAGGCCCAAAAGATCACCCAAATCATCTCCTGTCGACAATGACAAGTTTCCAAGAACAAGCGAGGATAAGGGGGGATCGGTCTGAGATAAGCTGCGGTCCTGTGCGGAGATTTGAGCATGAGCCACTAATTCCACTCTGCTTAGCACACAATTAATGCCTGTCTCTGCCAGCGTAGCCTTGGTTCAAATGAGTCCAGAGACTTTCAACTTCATTTTAAGTGATCAAACTGTGGAAATAAGTGCTGAACAGATGTTACACTTGCTTGATTAAGGGCCTAAGAATGACACAAAGCCGCATATAGTTTGGTTACACTTTATTTTAAGGTGACATAGTTATATTATACCTAATCAAATAAGTACTGAGTAATATTAATTAACTATATGTACTTACTATAGTGTTACAGTTAGAGTCTGGGTTAGGGTTAGCCACTTGTCATTGTGCCTAATTTACTGTTATAACTATAGTAAGTGCATGTAGTAACGTGTATCTAAGTCATCTTTAAATAAAAGGTACCTATATTTCCCCTTTAAAGTTTATTTTGCACCACATCATGTTGATTTCATTTTGCATCTTCATATATATATATATGAAGATGCAATATATATGTATATATATATATATATTAGGGGTGTAACGGTACATGTATTCGTATTGAACCGTTTCGGTACGAGGCTTCCGGTTCGGTACGCATACAAACCGAACGATTCCTTGGACCATTTTTCCTGCCGACAAAATCCGCGCTGGCGCGAGCGCAACCACCACAACGTTGCGCAACATCACATGGCAAACGTAATGAAAGCAGAACGAAACTGCACTACTCATTATATTGTGCATCACGGACCGTTTATCAGTTCGGACCAGCAACATAGATCTGTGCAGCGCCAAAGCCCGTCTGGTAGCGCGAGCATAGACGGAGCGCGAGCCGACCTCGATCAAGCGACACTGTTACTACACAGCCCTAAGAGATCCAGTAAAGAAAGCATTTGAATTCGCCACTGAAGTAATAACATCGCTGCGAGATCTAGTGAGAAGCGTTCACATGTCTCTGTTATTAATCGTAGATCTCTATTAGATCAAACAGCGCTGACGTGAAAACCAGGAGAAACATTGTGCCGTGAATGATCTAGTAATAACATTAGGCTTTAAGTCCACAGATCAGCAACATTCACCATAGTAACACTAATTGTAACCAGTTTGGCTGGAATAGTGAAATGCTTTCAAGTACTTCACACATCTTTTTCCAGCACTTCAAAACTCAAATATTATATAAATATTATATAAATAAATATTATTTAAATGTAATTTTTAATGTGATGACCAAAACATTATTTATTCATCCTTCAAAAATTACCCCCATTTAAACCTGAGTTTCAAGATGTAGGAAATCTCACACTTATATAAAAAAAAATTTCTTTTAATAAATAGGAAATTTCTCTGGCATTTCTTTCTTTTTGCTGTATCGAAAACGTACCGAACCGTGACTTTAAAACCGAGGTACGTACCGAACCGTGATTTTTGTGTACCGTTACACCCCTAATATATATATACATATACATATATATATGAAGATGCAAAATGAAATCAACAATATATATATATATATATATATATATATATATATATATATATATATATATATATATATATATATATATATATATATATATATATATATATATGACAAGCTAAAAGTAGTTTAAGTAGTTGTAGATGGTTTCTAATTACAAATGTTTGTTTCTTGTGTACTTATTTGTGTAAGTAGTTTAAGCTTACTAATGAGCAGGATGGCAGAGATTTATCAGTAGTGTTCCCAAAGTAGTTAGTGAGTCTATACAATTAATGCAACTAGCGTAATGATGTCACTTTTGTTAAAAATGTTTTGTTGACATGATTTGGATTTCCTGGGTCTAAATCCAGGTATTGGGGAGTAGAGGAAATTCTTTCTCACAAAACAGGGACAATATAGCTACCCATGCTGAAAATGATGCCCCTGCTGACTTTTACATGACAGTCAATGTAGCAAGAAGCTAATGCCCCAATAGGCTTAGCAAGTAACAAAAGTATCCAGCCTCTGAGAGAGTCAGCCAATATTCTTGGGCCTATTAAAGCACCTGCCGGTTGCCCTGGTGGTTCAGGAACTCCTCTCTTCCGATGGACAACTCAGGGGTCTAGATTAGGCGCCTGCAGCGCAGACATCCTCCAGGCTTCCTTCTCTTAAAAGCCACCCCACAGGATATCATGTCCTATATCCACAACCCTACAGCTATGCTCAAACCCTAAGAAGATCTGTCCCTCCCCCATTATTCTCCCTCTTTGGCATTTCTCATGGGTGCTCAAAACCAAATTCTTTTTCATAAGTTGAATCGTAACATAAAAAAAATCTGTCAGTATTTCCTCGCCCTCATTTTTCAAACCCATATTCCCAAAAAGTTTGGGAAAAGGTTATCAGGGAAAAACTAAAACAATGGTTTGGCCTCTTGTCTTTAAGATTGTGACTAGCAGTTCAGTGGCTTATGAGTTATATTCCACAGCAAATCAATTGGCTGCTGGGGTCCAGAGATAAGGTAGTAATAGTTTGTGCCGGCCAACGCACATAACCCTGCTTCCATCAATCTTTGTCCCCTGACTCTCTCACAAGGAATCCCTGGTTGATTCCTCTATCAAACGCTCCTCAACAAACAAAGACAACAGATGCTGTTATCAGCATTCTGCTTGAGGCAGTTCAGTTTAAGGCAACTATTCAGATCTCCATATTATCTTTGAACACATCTGATTTTTACAGCCACAGAATGTAAGCACTCTGATTGGGGAATTCAAATATGTATGTATGTATATTACATATATATGTGTATATTAAAAATATATTACATATTAATACTATAACATATATAAAATACATTTATGTTATTTAATATTATTGTATGCTCTATTATTTATTTCAAAACGGGTATCTCTGACTGTGAAGTGTTCAATACAAAGAACATTAAGATGTTAAAATAACCAATATGATTCTTGAAATTTATGAGACAATTATGAGAAATTGGAGTAATTCAGTCTATGGGAAACAAAATGTACACAATCAAGATGCAGGTTATATGTTGTTGTTAAACAAGCACGCAGAAAATTACTTAATGAATGCTAAACCTTGGATTAATTGTTAGCCAATGTATTCACTCAGGTGTTTGCATTTGTATTTGACCACATAATGGGTGATTGTGATGCCATGGCAGGGGTTCTTCAGGTTGGTTTAGAGGGAAACACCTGCAATGATGACATACACACACCTCCGGGCTAAGAGGTAGGGGGCGAACTGTATGGTTCCAGGTTCCTGTTGGGCTATTCACAAATAGAGTAAGTTAGTAATTATGCTGCCAAACTCTAAACGCTTTTAACAACACTTAACACTGCAGCTCATGAGTGAGGAGCAAAACCTCCTCCTGAATTGACCATTGAGTAGAGTGGACAAATAAAGCACAGATGGATTGTCTTTAGCTATCCTACTGTGAGAGAAAATCTGTTAAAATCCGATGATTGTGGATTTGGAATTTTTAGGAAAAAATCTCACTATTTCCTCTCCAACTTCACACCTAGTAGCTATTAAGAGAGTAATCTCCTCTTTCTTTAATATTTTATTGTTATCGCAGATAAGATGCTTCTGATTTGGTGGAGCAGAAACTGCCCCCAAAAAAGGACATGTGCGCACGCATACAAAAGATGTGATCCTTGTGGCCTTTAAGGTTAGAAAATCCCTCTACACAATTACCAAAAATGAAACAGCAATGTGGACCATGACAAAAACCAAAAGACCATCAATAGTTTGATACAAAACCATCTATTTTTGCCATGCTTTGGTCAGTGGGTCGACCAGTGGAACGGTCAGCGTAGCAAATCCACAGCTCTCCATCATCCTGAAAGCTGTGTCCAATCGCATTCATCCAAAGCAGCAGGTAGCCCACATGCTACAGCCACTGCGCTGACCATCTCCTCCCATTGGCCGAGGATCTCTGACCAGTTCATGGGTCACTGGCCTGGCCGGACACAAGCGATGCTCATGACAAATGTGGTTTGGGGTGGCTAGCGAAGTGATTAATGGCTGTTCAGATTACAGGCCGTACCACACTACAACACAGCCGCTGGGCATCAAATTCAAACAGCAAGGCCTTTGTCAGATGCCATTCTCCCTGTTCCCCATGCACAATGTGCTATTGCCAACCTGCATTGTGATGTTCTTTTTCAAGTTTGCATGCCTGAAGTCGCTGTTTTGGTAGATGAAATACGGCAGACATTTTCAGATGGCCTTTGTGAATTGTTCTCATATGTGCAAGCTAAAAGCTTGAGGCTTTCAGATAATCTTTGATGTTTGAAAATCATTTTTATTAGTTGTGTACCATCTCTCCAAAAGAGAAATTAAGAAATGGCATTGTCACTCTTCCCTCTGATAGTAGTTAATCTAATGCCAAACGTGTTAAGTGAAGCCATGGCATTTTTCCTCATTGGAAGAAGTCGACAGACATATTTTCATTGCCCTTTTGTTCTTGTTAAGGGATTATGAACAGATGGGCTTTTTCTTACATATTTTATGCTGGATGTATATGTCAAATCTACATGGAAACAACAAAGCGAACCTTTTTTAAATTATCTCACATGAAAAACTCATTTTAAAACCCTTCGCCATTGCTCACGCCATTCATGAGACTCTAATGAGTCATTTTAGCTGCGTGCGTCGCTGAAAATAAGATCGATGGCGTTTTTGGGAGCAAACCAAGACAGTTGTGTTTTATATTATTCCACATGAATATTAATACATTAAATAGATAGGAATTTAGTGAGTCACAGTATTGAATTGTGCAACCTATTCAAGGCTGAATCAAAGGCGCAGCGATGTTTCTTAGCTTGCTGAAAAGCCCCAGCAGCTGCCAGCGTGTGTGGGTGGACTGTTTGTCTGCCTCGGACCAGGGAGACGGGTCTGGAAAGCTCCTCACCCTTTCAGCTAATTGGCCGTGGGCTGGGCCTGAAATTTATTGGCATTTGCGTGATAAACTGCCGGCATTGTATCCTTTTCCTATTGTGTGTTGCAGGAAATAATAGCCCCCCTCACCAGATATGAAGCCTGTTCTGGTCAAAGGACATAGAAAGGCAGCATGGGTCCTGAGGTTACTGACCTGCACTGTGGGACGGTGGTATCCTCCTTGGCCATATCCCGCTGCTGGAAATTAGTCGCCAACAGGCCTCTCTTTCTGCTGGTGTCAGGCGTGGGCCCCTGATGAGAGATTTGTTGATATGATAACTTGATTAGACTGGTTAATTTTAGGGTACGGTGGCTGCAGAGCACATAGTGGTGACTCTCCACGTACCCTTTAAACCTCATTTCTGAACCATGAAGTTAAATGTGACCTTTAACCCCTAGGGGCTTTATATCTTGAATTTAGACGTAGCATCAGCCTTAAAGTGCTCAAATAAGATTCGATATGAAACAATTACCAAAGTTGAGGCTGGTTTATGATCTATGTTAAGGGTAAACTTAAAAGCCCTATTTTAAGCCGCTTGAAGGCATTTATTATGAGCGGAGAGTGTTTGTAAAAGTTTCACGGAAAGTTTGACAATTAACGTCCACAACACCTACAGACATGGTAATGAGCTCAATGAAACTCTTTATACTGACAGCCTGCTTTTATAGTCTAAGGGCCTAATTAAAGTTAGTGCAAAATGGCTTAATTAATTTGGATCCTTCAAAGGCAGTTTCATATTAGTTTAAAGTAGTACTGATCCCAGGTAGCGGAAGTAGTATTATTTACTAATTCACCGTGAATAGTTTAGTGAGTTCAGTTCTCTATAGTAATCTTTTTTTTTTTTTTCTAATGTTAGGAGTGAGTTGCATTCTCCACTAAACTACTCATTAAAGTAGAGTCTCAGGATGGATTTATATCAAAAGACTAGATCCCACTTAAAATGCACCAGTGCATTAGACGGTTATTGCAGGGTCAATCGCTATTCACTTGGGCATTAATTACAGAGCAGGGAAGCTTTTAACACGTCTCTCACTTTCTCATGCAATCAAACCATCATAAATGAGCTAGTCATCAATTTCCCATTAACTGAACTGCAGTGTGTGAAAACAACTGTTATTCTTTTTAGAAAAAAAAAAGTAAAAATAGTTGTTCATCAAAATAGTTGATCAAAAAATTAAGATATTGAATGTGATCCCTCCTCCGAATTCAAGCAATAACTTGTTTTGTCAATAATATACAGTATTTCTGATTTGTGAATCATAAAGGCCCTTGCTTCAATTTCATTATTATTGCAACAATGTTGTTCCTAAAAGTGTTAAATAATTGCAACTAACCCCTCTATTTAATCAAGAACCTTATATATAATATAATAGGTACAATTTATTTCCATGGTCCACTTTCCATTCTATTAACTATAAGTAAATTTGCAACTACATGTCAACTAACACTCATTAGAGTATTAGTAGACTGTAGTAGACGGTTAGACTGTTATTGTATGGTTAGTGTTAGGTGTTCGAGTTTGGCTTAGTAGAATAAGTTGACATAAGTTGAGTTGTAGTTTCAAAGTTACTTATAGTGAGTGTAATGTCTGTTGTGGGACCATCAAAATAAAGTTTTAATAAAGATATTAAGTAGATGGTGTACTGATACTCTAATGAGAGTTAGTTGATGTAGTTTAATAATATCATCCAGTGTGTACTTTCTGTCACTGGTGTTAAACAAAATTGTAGTCTCTTCGTTTGAGCTGGTTGGTTTGTCTGACCAATGGAAGTGGTTTGTCTGACCAACAAGGCAAGTGTTTGAAACTTGTTTAAAAACAGTCATTATGTTTGCAGTTCTGTTGGGTGCCACAATGGGCGCAGAAATTAACCACTAGTTATTTCATTCTCAGGTTTGTACTCCACTTTAAGAGCCAAACAAAGTGGTCTGTCATTCCTTCAGAACTTTCCTCTGACCTGAACTATCATCCAAACTATCTGTAATGTCTGTCATGTATCTTCTAGCACACACAGAGCATGAGGCCATGTTCCAGCTGTCACAACACACACACATGCTAACCCGACCCCACGGCCTCTCACTGTCCTGACTGGAACATATGCCAAAACTCAGCAGCTCCAGACAGGATGTAGCACATGTCCATCATATTACACCCACATTTTCCCATGACCCAAAGGTGGTAGTAGATAAACAGCTGCCCTGTACAAGAGACCCAGCTTCTGCATACTGATATTTTACACTTGTGTGCCACGCGGGCTGCAGGTGGGAATGTTTAAAGGAGACTAAAAGACACTGTTGTTTTTCCCAAAGTGAGTTGAACAGGGGGAGGTATTCAATGAGCCAAGTGTTGTATGGTCTCCCTGGTTCAGTGGAAAGCAGCGGGCTGGTTGAGGTATCCTGTTTAAAGACTTAAAGATATGTGCAAGATCACGCAAGGAGCACAGTTTAACAGCAGGGTGTCACGGAAGATGCAGGAGACAGACAGGTGGTAAGTGAAATGGTGTTTATTAACAGAACAGCAGAAGCAGACGGAGTTATGGTGAGTATCTTAACAGAAGATAATTGGATGGACTTAGCCACAGGAATAATCAGAGTCTCTGTTACAGATGATGATGACCCGTCACTGGAAAGGGTTGCAGTAGAACGGCTGGGAACTGGAGACGGCAGATGATGATGAAGATAATCCGATAGGAACAGGTGAGTAGCAGGTAAGTAGCGGGTAAGTCTCTGGTAAAGCATGGATGAGTCTGTGTGTCAGGTATTGACGAGATCAGACCGTGACTGCAGGGAGAGTGAGTGTTATATAGTCCGTGCTGGTGATGAGATGACGTGATGGAGATCAGGTGTGGTGATGAGGGAATCGAGTGCAGGTGAGGATCCAGGGGAATGCTGGGAAATGTAGTGAATGTAGATGGTGAAGGTAAACGTGAATGTGACATTACACCCCCCTCCGGAAAGCGCGACCTCGCGCTGCAGAGGAGTCAAGGCGGAGCAGATGAGAGAGAACGTGTCCAGGGCGGAGCTGTGGGACCCTCGGGCTTCCATGGCGGTGAGACCCCTTCGGGTGGCCATGGCGGTGAGCCCCCTTCGGGTGGCCATGGCGGTGAGACCCCTTCGGGTGGCCATGGCGGTGAAGACCCAGTAGAAGTTTCCAAGATCCCCAACTGAGCCGAATGGGCCCAGAGCCGAGGTGACACCACAGGTCTGGAGGGCCAAGGCAGATCTGCAGGCTCATGGGACCGAAACGGAGAAGGGGCTCTGGAAGCCCGTGGCGTAACCAGTGCGAGGGAGGACGACTGAGGAGCAGGAGGGAAGATGGAGCCCGGTGGAGCAGAAGGGATGCAGGGCAGAGGCACAGCCGGCAGCACGGAGTCCCGAGGTGGAACCAGGGTGACGGCTGACCAATGTGAGGAAGGAAGGAGGAGTGAGCCTGGTGGAGATATAGGGCTGACAAGACCCGGCGGAGGTGAGGGCACAATGAGCCGCAGAGAGGCTGTAGGGTCGGAGGACCAAGGTGGAGTCAGAGGTTCAGGGTATTGAGGCAAGGACAGGGGATCCACTGACCAGGGCGATGCTGAGGCTTGGAGACCCAGAGGCGGCTCCACAGCGATACTGGGGGGTAGCTGTGGATGGGCAGCAGGGTCGACAGGGCTCAGTAGAGGCGAGGCAGTAGAGCATGAAGACATCAATAGCGGAGGTGGGAGAGGGAGGCAGGGTGGGAATACAGTTTCTGGCTGGACGGCGGTCTCAGGCTGGACGGCGGTCTCTGGCTGGACGGCGGTCTCTGGCTGGACGGCGGTCTCTGGCTGGACGGCGGTCTCTGGCTGGACGGCGGACTCTGGCTGGACGGCGGTCTCTGGCGGGCAGGCAAAGGGCTCAGGCTCTGGCGCTGGGTCAACGGGCTCTGGCTCTGGCGCTGGGTCAACGGGCTCTGGCTCTGGCGCTGGGTCAACGGGCTCTGGCTCTGGCGCTGGGTCAACGGGCTCTGGCTCTGGCGCTGGGTCAACGGGCTCTGGCGCTGGGTCAACGGGCTCTGGCTCTGGCGCTGGGTCAACGGGCTCTGGCTCTGGCGCTGGGTCAACGGGCTCTGGCTCTGGCGCTGGGTCAACGGGCTCTGGCTCAATGAAAAAGTCTATTAGGTCAATGCTGGCAGAGGCCAGCGGTGGGGGCTCTGTGCTGGATGGGACCAGCGGTGAAGGTTCAAATGGGCTGGACGGGACCAGCGGTGAAGGCTCTGTGCTGGATGGGACCAGCGGCGAAGGCTCTGTGCTGGATGGGACCAGCGGTGAAGGTTCAAATGGGCTGGACGGGACCAGCGGCGAAGGCTCTGTGCTGGATGGGACCAGCGGCGAAGGCTCTGTGCTGGATGGGACCAGCGGCGAAGGCTCTGTGCTGGATGGGACCAGCGGCGAAGGCTCTGTGCTGGATGGGACCAGCGGCGAAGTGGGCTTGGTGCTGGTAGGTTGTGTCCCGGGTCGGGAACCGACACTCTCCAGACACCGGATCACGGTCTCCCTCCAGCTGAGTCCGGTGGTGTCTGGAAGGTCGATCCGGTGGTGTAATCTGGCCCCGAGCCAGAATAAGGTACACAACCGCTCGTCAGCCACATTACTGACGAGTGCAATGCGGATAAAGCCTTCCACAAACGAAGACCAACTTTGGCTCTCCTGAGCCAGGACGATAATTTTTACCCCATCGTCCATCTTGGGGCGGTCTGATCTTCTGTCACGGTGGATGCAGGAGACAGACAGGTGGTAAGTGAAATGGTGTTTATTAACAGAACAGCAGAAGCAGACGGAGTTATGGTGAGTATCTTAACAGAAGATAATTGGATGGACTTAGCCACAGGAATAATCAGAGTCTCTGTTACAGATGATGATGACCCGTCACTGGAAAGGGTTGCAGTAGAACGGCTGGGAACTGGAGACGGCAGATGATGATGAAGATAATCCGATAGGAACAGGTGAGTAGCAGGTAAGTAGCGGGTAAGTCTCTGGTAAAGCATGGATGAGTCTGTGTGTCAGGTATTGACGAGATCAGACCGTGACTGCAGGGAGAGTGAGTGTTATATAGTCCGTGCTGGTGATGAGATGACGTGATGGAGATCAGGTGTGGTGATGAGGGAATCGAGTGCAGGTGAGGATCCAGGGGAATGCTGGGAAATGTAGTGAATGTAGATGGTGAAGGTAAACGTGAATGTGACACAGGGACCTTTTCAGCTCTATTAGAGATGCTATATTTTCACGTGACTGATTTAATGTAGCACAACAGCTGAATGGTCTTTCAATTTTAAATGTAAAAATGTATTGCTTTTACTGTAGCAATTGAATGTACAATGCACTCCTTTGCTGGGCTGGCCAAGCTGAGTATCCGAGTTAGAGTTTTCCCATATTTGGGCTACTTTTAAACTTCTGGTTAAGGGTTTGACAATTCCTACAAATTAGCTTAATTCTCGGTTTTACATGTTCTTTAAATTTACCCCATTTATCTTATACCAAACTAAAATAGACTTTTAGTATTTTGGAGTTATTTCTTATCTTATTTATTTTCTACAGTTAATTCTGACCCCCATGTTTCTTAGATTGGCTGTAGTTTACATTATAGTAGCCAATACATTTTCCTTGTTAAGTAATGGTAAAATATATATTTGCATATTATTTTTTAAATGTATCACTGCTCCTGGTCTGTTAATGTACAACGTTCACAATGTGGATGGCATAATATATGTTACTCAGTATATATCTGTCTTTATATTGTGTACTGAACGTGGTAATGAGTTCTGTTTGCAAAGAGAAAACATAAAAACTTCTGTTTGCACTCATTGCGAGTAATGGTATTGTAGGTTGTGTCAGTAAATGATACAACCAAGTATTTTTTCGAAACATACATTTTTTATTATAGCGCATGCTCTAAAACCAACCCTGTATCACATGAAATACGTTCTGAGGAAACTATTTTGCAAATCGCAATTACGTTACATGCCAACACATAAGCAGTGCTATTACGTTGGTCCTTAACGTAATCTATTGCAGTGCTATTACGTTGGTCCCTAACCTAATATAGCAGCCTGGTCTCATTGTTAATACGTAGGTATTAATACGTTATTTTCAAAGATAGAAAACGTACGTTTTTCATTAACAATATCATTAAAATATATTTTGAGCCACTAATCCTGCTCCTACCCCTAAACCTACCCATAACCATTCCTTAAAACTAAGTAGGCTAACACAATTATGAAGAAAAAAAAAACATAACAGACAGACAAATACATTTCACAATATTTTATTTATTGCATTAATGTCAAAACCGGTGTTAAAATTACCAAAAGTCGTTCACATGATGATGCGTTGCAGTCGCAGTCCTCTCTGGCAGTATTATAGTAGTTGTGTATGAGGTACAGATCAGAATTTAAGTTATTAACGTTAATCCATGAAAATTTTAATCCGATTTCGGTTCGCTCTCTGAAGGCGCGCGCGCTTCTCCATTTCAAATGTACTACACCGACTGAAACACGGCATGTCGCAATCTGTGACGAAGCAGGCGAGAGCCAATGAGCGTTTGATTTCACGGCCGTAAAACATGTCGTAACGCTTCTTGAAGGCGCAATTTTTGAATTTGAATTCATCACCAGCGCAGGATAGATTTGACGTTTGCGGTCGCTGCTGAGAAATGAAGATGAAGATCACTGGATAAAAGGCTGAATTTGGATCTGTTTCTTGCAATTAACGTATGGATTATAGGATTTGGATTACATCAAGCTAATAAAATGTATGTCTTTTGTGAATGTATCAGTATGTTGTGTTTTATTGGAGAAAATGCTTTTTGTGTAAATACACTAAATACTACAAAATTGTTAAAGATTAAACAAGGTATTGTTAAGGTTAAAAGTGTAGGCCTATTCTTTTTTAACCACGCAGGCTAATCCTCCGAAACGAGTTTGCTGCAGAAGGCAGGAACAGAGCGAAATGTTAATATTTATGAGTAGCACTAGGCCTATTATATTAATAAATGCGACTATTGATAAGACAGTTGAATGCAATAGAGTCAAAACATTAATGCCACGATTTATGCATAAATAGTAATACGTACAAATTTCTACGTCGGTAGATTTGTTCATACGTAAATAAATTACGTTTTTGTGCTGCTATACGTGTGAAAAGAAACCTGATTTGGATGTTCAGGACAAACGTAATAGCACTGCAATAGATTACGTTAAGGACCAACGTAATAGCACTGCTTATAAGTTGGCATGTAACGTAATTGCGATTTGCAAAATACACTGTAAAAAATATTTTAGCAATTTAGTTATTTCAACTTATTTTTTTGTGTAGAGATAACTAGATTTTCCAGACAACAAGAAATTTTAAGTTTTTCTTGTCCTCAACTTATCGAAATAAGTTAGTTTAAACTAAAAAAATCCCATGCAAAAAGATAACTCAAAATAATGAGTTAGGTTTTTTACAGTGTAGTTTCCTCAGAACGTATTTCATGTGATACACGGTTGTCTAAAACAATATGTGGACACTATCTACTTAGGACTGTAAACATCTCAGTGATATTAATTATTTGCATGAAAAGGGGAAAGTTTAAGATGAATACTTATCCCAAGTTTTATTTAAAAAAACAAGACTGTCATAAGTAAACAGTCCTTGAGAAATTAGACCTCTACCTTTGTGAATCAGCTGCCTAAACGCAACAAACACAGCAGCAAAACATCCTTTCAGTCAGTCATCGAACAAAAAAAATGATCTTAAACTGGAACAATATTGACAAATCATCAAAGAAAATCATTTATTTGCTCTAGGAGAAGGAAAAGAGTTTAAAAAAAACAGTACTGACCTGTAATGCTTCTAATGTGGTCATGAAAAGGCAACACATATTAAATCTATTGAATTAGATATATTTGAACAATTACACAGTTTCAGATGGTAAATTGACTTAAACGCAGTGGTGCAGTTTCAAACGAATGGTATTCCCCCAGTGAGACAAATTAATAAAGCCATGTTGAGACATTTTACAGCAAAGCTGTAATATATTTAGCTGTCCATATCATTTATCAAAGCGTGTTTAGAAGCCTAATGTTCACATGGAAGTCATAGAATTCTGCCAAGCAGGCAAATAAAAACCAGCCACTGACGGAGTTCTTGTTCCAGTAGCCCTCCAGGGGCTTAAAACATTTTAAAAACTACTAAGTTTTCAATACAGATCGAATGATATAATTTTGATAAGATATTTATTGCTAGCACCACATGTTTGCTACAACTTGATGGTCAATGCCAATGTGGATTTACTTATTTAAAAGCATGTAGATATGAAAATCCTGTCGAAATCCTTTCAAGCACCAAGCGAAATATGTGTTGATGTGAAAATGGGAAACAGCACATTGTGAAATGCCACCCGAAACTTCAGTCAAACTACTTTGGTGGCAGGATCAAATAGGTTCTATGCATGCAAGAAATATGAGTATGATCATGAAAAATAAACACCGGGCATGAATTATTGCTTTATAATTATTCTACACCACATTTTCCTTGTAGGATAACTCCAGATGAGAGGTTAGACATGTAAGGACTTGCCTGGATGTGGACACATGTCCTCTAATGTCCAAGAAGACCCCCTCTAAGCAGCTGAGCTAAACACAAACAGTCAGGATAGCCCTCATGCTGTCGAAACCCAAATGATGGGGAGGTCAAACAAGACAGGGTTGGGTGAAATTAGGGGACTTTCCGAGGGGCTGGATAAGCATTTAGGGTGGAGATGAGAGTATACAGTTCCCCAGCATGACGTGTAGGGGGACTCTACAGGTAGCTTTAGGCAGATCGCCAAACAAAGCCAAAGAGACGGAGTGACTAATACTAATGTGGGCATCTGGCTTGCCTGCCCCCTTTCCAGAACAATATAAAAAGATGTCAATGTCAATTTCACGCCAGTTGCAATGTTTTATTCAAGTGAACGTCAGATGCATAGGCCTAAAGTAATTCATTAATTCACAAAATCCATTGACGACTTACTCCATAGATTATTATTTAAATAGATGTGGCGTACCAACTGTCCCAGTGCTGAGTCTGTAGATTCCCGTGAAGGAAATGTAGCTGACACAGCCATTGCGTAAGTGTTTATCACTGTGTGATGGACAGATGTCCCTCCCAGTAGACCTCTGATAGCGGCACCTGCTTTGTGGCAAGAGGTTAGTGACATGTGTACCCTTTTGTGCTCCTACCCAGGAAAGTCTATCCGTGAGTGTGCTCTTCTCATGAGATCAGCAGGAGGAGGGAGTGACACTTCTGCTCGGTCTGGCAAGAGGAACAGAGGATGGATCAATTCTGCTCATGTGTCTGGTCAGATGAAAAGTATGAACATTTTAAAACTAAGGAAAATGTTACATAAGGAAATACTTTAAGATTATGGATTATATCCATGTCACTAATCATGTTAGAAAATCATGCTGGATAATATGATGTTTTACACAAGTAAACCTGCGGAGTGCAGCCCAAGTGCTCCTAACACAAACTGGGGTAATAAAAAGCACAAAACAATTCAGCTGTTTTATAATTATATAAATTTACAATAACTTGTAACTGTATGATTTAGTGCTAATGTTTTAATGAAATTAGAAATAATGAAAGTACATCCTATTGTGTGTGTGTGCGTGCGTGCATGCGTGCGTGCGTGCGTGCGTGTGTGTGTGTGTGTGTGTGTGTGTGTGTGTGTGTGTGTGTGTGTGTGTGTGTGTGTGTGTGTGTGTGTGTGTGTGTGTGTGTGTGTGTGTGTGTGTGTGTGTGTGTGTGTGTTGTGTGTGTGTGTGTGTGTGGTGAGATATTGGGGGGGAAATCAGCTTAATAAAAAAAATCTGAAAAGCAAGATTACTTTTATTTTTTTATTGTTCTTTTCTGTCATTATAACATTTACAATAAAAGTAATAAAATAATATAATAAATAAATAAAAGACCATTTCAGATGTTCATATGACCATCCACAAGGGGTGTGCAGCAGAGCCGATATCTTTAGCAATCTCAAAATGATTTGTATTCAGATAAAACCAGAGCCATTTTCAGTGTTTTTCCGAATAAAGTATTCGGCTTTGGGCACATCCCTACCATACACAAGTATAATGGGTGTAAGATCAGAGGTAAAGAAACAAGAGAGCCTTATTGAGTGACAGTGTGGAACATTTTCAAGACTGATTGAACTGTAGCAAAGTTTAAAAAAAGAAGAGGTATTACCTGCCCGCTTTATAACCCTCAACAGATGAGTGTAGCTCCAAGGATGGGAGTTCACCAAGAATAGTGAGTAATTGCCAGTTGGAGGTAGAAGAACCACGGTACTGCTGTCAATATAATCTCTTCAAAGGCCTTAAAATTTAAATGAGTGTCTATGCATGCAATTGCTCCATAATACAAGATCAAGAGATTGTGGTTAAACAACCAGTGGCTGGGCTGGTTATATCTTTACTTAAACACCTGAAAATTGTAGACAGCTAATTTGGTCCATCATTAGCATTCTTAATTATGGTCTTTAAATAATAATACTCATTCATTCAAATTGCAAAAGCAATACAGCACTGCAATCCATCCTGTAGCTCAAACAGTAGCACATAAGGCTATAGTAATACCAAAGTCATGGGTTTTAATCCCATTGAAACCCAGAAGATAATTCAAGTATATATCTTCAATGCATGATGCATTACATTTGGGTAAAAGTGTTTGGGGAAATGTGAGAACATTATCATTGCTTCATAAATTGCTTCATTCTCTCTGTCTCATCTACACCAGAAACCATTGATCAGCGCCAGCATGTTAAAACAAGAAGACCAGGATCTTTCTTGATCTGTAATGGGGCAAACTGACAACGGAAGAAAAATAACAATGAGCAATACCTTCTTGTTTTTTGCACTAATTTCAAATAGAAATGCAGCTGTTTAAATAGTTACTCACACTTTTGAAATTCATACTTCCCGGTGAGAATTTAAAAAGGGCTGAGTCAAGACACTCTGGAGCAGATCCTGACAGGAATTATTTGGGTTAGCGTTAACAAAATAAATGGCAGTATGGCAGCTGTAGAGAGCCCCCCCCCCCCCCCCCCCCCCAAAAACCACAGCCATCTCCCTCCTTTCAAACCCTTGAGATTATGGGATGGGTACCACAAAGCTTGCTGGAGCACGGCTGCATATTGTCAGACTGGGCCTTTCCCACGTTTAAGCTCTGAATCAACTGACACAGTCTAGAGTGTTGAAATGAACCGTTACCTCCTCCCATCTCTCCCACTTTGCGTGTAGAGCAGTTTAACAGCTTTACAGAGGAGTGTATGTTATCTTGGGCAGTTTGCAGTGCTGGGTCATTTCTGATAACCAACATAGCCAAATTTTGCTGCGGTATTTTGAGTTAACACCCGGAATGTACGTAAAGATGATTCACAATGATAAAGCATTTCTTGTTAAAGTTTAAAGTCGTCTTATCAGTTCTTTTTCTATTCTTAAATGCAGTTTTTAAAAATATTTAGTTTGTTCCATTTGCCTGTTTTATCATTTTATCTCTTTTCCCATGCATCTGCTTCCCCAAATTGGACAGATGGGGAGAGGAGGGATCCTGGGCAGGTAGGCATCTCCAGAATGCGGGGGCGGCTTGGGAGAACTCAGTGGGGGCTGAATGACGCATAACTGCCTCCCACCCACACCCACGGAGAAAGACCGGATGGGGTCATTGTCCCCACACTTTCAGGGTCCCCTCCCCTCTTCTCTAGGACCCAACCCACTCTGCTGAGGGGGCGAATCCTGGGGGTCTAACTAGGCTTGGGAATCGGTTCCAGGTTCCGGTTTGGAACCGGTTCCAAACATTCCGATCCATCGGAATCGTACACGTCCACACGTTAACGATTCCACTAACGATTCCGTATGTTCCGTTCCATCCATTTCTGCATCGCGGCATGACGTTACAGTATGCGACTGGATTTTTAAATCCCCCAAAAACGCGATGGCTACGAGACGTAAACGATCGAGAGTGTGGCTTCATTTTAAATGCAGACCGGGGAAGCAAATCTGGGCGACACAACCCCTCCCGTCATTTCAGCTCCAATGACGGCATCAAAACAATGAAAGCATGGCGAAGCGGCTCTCCACGGCTCTGCTTTCGTCGGCGAAAAAGTTAAGAAACTCGACGCTATAAGCCCTCAGTACCCAGCCGAGCAGTTCGCACGTGACTTTTATGCAGTGTTTCCCACACATAGACTAATTCGCGGCCACAAAATCAACTCCGGCCGCCACATATTGCGTTTCGTTCATTTTTTTTTATGCTATTTAAAACACGCAGCGTATTCTTTCCGTTGTATTTCCTTTCCCCGCTCTCCCTCCGTCTCTTAATCACTCACGCGTCTCTCTCAAATACACACACACCGTGTCTGTCTATGAGGCGTCAGACTGGACAAAAGCGAAGCGAACTCCGCGAGCGACACTGGGCGATAGAGAGACAGAGTGTGACTTTTATTTAAACTTATATAAACTGATATAATTGATTTTACTGGACAGCTTAAAGCTCATAACCATATTTTGTTTGCATATATCATATGCAGTATTTGTCCTGAAAAGGCTACTCAGTAAATGTCTGTAATTTAAGGTCATTTCTATTTTATTTGTATACATTTTAATCATTAACTTTAAAAGCACACTCTTTTTATGACTAAAATAACAGTAAAGGGTAAAAAAAAAGAATTCCCAAAAATTAAAACGGAAAAAAACGGAATTTGGGAAAAAATTAAACTGATTTCATGGGGCCCTAGATATTGCACACTTGGTTTTCATTCTCTAACACCACTTTAAATTAGACATTCAAAGCCAACAACTCTCAAAGCCACACTGTAAGTGTTCAGCAAATGGTACAGGAATCGATATGGGAATCGATAAGGAATCGCATCGATAAGCAGACTCGACAATGGCATCGATATCGATAATTTCTTAACGATGCCCATCCCTAGGTCTAACGCCTACACACACCTGCATATTGAGTGGGACACACAAATGTTCAATGCAAAAATTCCCATCATTGTTTTTGGGGTAGAATCCCCAAAGGTAGTACAATACCCTGAGCATAACAAAAAATCCAAGACAGATGTTGAATCTGCTATTGCAAATAAGCGTCAAAGACCCTTTCAGCCAAAGACTCTGCTTGATAAAAAGAAAAATGTTGAAACACTAACATAATTGACAACACAATCTCATGATTTTGTCCATTCATCAACTGTCTGAGTTGTGTACTGTCTTCTATTAGTTTGCTAACTCAGTGATTTTTACATGAACAGTGTAAATTAGATTAGATCAGGTATCATACAAGCAACATGAATAATATCTACATATGATTTTAACTGGTTATGGATAGATTGGAAGCTGCCACCTAGAAAAGAGACACAATTTTGGTCATAACTTCGTCAATCTATTTTATAAACCACGTATCCTATGTAGAGTACGTATCCTATGTATGGAAGAATGGCCAGTCTATCACAGGAACAACACACACTTACACATTCATACTGCCACTCACATGTATGTGGCGCCTTTGAATTGTGGGGGAAACAGGAGCACCAAAGGGAAACCCATGCCAACACAGGGAAAACACAGAAAAGCCTCCTGTTTCAGATTATAGGATTCAACCTGGGTGCCTTATTTCTATGGGGAAACAGTGCTACCCAATGAGTCACCATGCCACCCTTTTGATTAACTACATTTTGGAAAAGAAAATCCTGAAAATGTACTTAATGTAACTTACTCTTAAAAATGTGCAACTTGAATGCACTTTAAGTTGCTTTGAACAATGTGTAAATGCCAAATGTATAAATATAACTTGCACCCAGGCCACCAAACAGATTTGGTAGAAACAGCAACTAGATCTGACACCATTGGATAACACACGACTCATATCTCCATCTCTGTGAGTTACCAGAACCCCATGTTAAAAAAAAAATAATAATAATACACACACAGGACAAATATATATGCAGTGCAGTGTGTCTCTAGTTGTCCAGAGAATTTCTATTCACTGAGCATCAACTAACCAAACTACAACATTAAGAGACTGCCTTAAACACAAGACTCCTCTGTTTGTCATAAGATGAGTTTCATGAGCATGTACAGTATGATTACAGGAGGTGAAGAAAAATAAGCGGTCTTTAAATCTTGCTGCAAATGGCCTGTCAACACTACAGAGCTTTTAAATGTAGGTCCAAAATTACAGCTGCCCCACAAGCAAGCAATTACTGAGCTGCTAGCAAGGTGATGTGCACCGTAGTGTGTGGTATATGTGACCAGTGTGCAGAGCTTGCTAAGAGGCTTTGCGTAATATCCGCCACTACATTTTCCTAAGCATTGGTCTATTCCCAAATCCCACTCCTGTATAATTACCTGAAATGTAATGATTGTGCTGATATGCAAATCTGACAGTAAAAGATTCTGAGAGTTTGTCATTAGGAAAAAAGGACGAGAGCCGATGGCTTTTTTAAAAATGAATTTTATTTTTTGCCAGAGGCACCGTCTGGCCACGAAGGCAGTTTGTCTTGGCGCGGCAGACAGTGGTGTTATGTAGGCGCTTCCCAAAAATTAGGCTCGGTAGCCAGTGTCAGGCCAGACGGAGTGAGAGATGTGACGGGGGCGCCCACGCGTGACACACGAGTCTTGTGGAAAAATGGGAGAGGTGAAATGACGGCCGGCACCACCGCCAATTCCGAAACCTCCGTGCCACATGTCACACGCGAGAGCATTGAGTAGAGCAGGCTGGGCAAAGGGCCTAACAATGTCACCTCCTCCTCTATGATGCATTTTCCACCTCAAACCTCAAGATTCCTCTCGGAGACCGGAGCGACTGCCACCTGATTTGAATTTGCCTGTAGCAGTAATTGATCATAACGTCTGTGCCAGGGAAGACTTTTTGGTTTTGTATGAAAATATGTTTTGGCAATAGTCTGGGAATTTGTTGCATCAATTTGCTAATGTTCCTAGTAACTGTTAAAGTGTGCAAGATGGCATGAGGTTAAGGAATATTTCCCAAAATGGAACATTTTGAATGTACTTTCAGTTTGCTGCACTTGTATTACGTTATTTTTTTCATGGAATACAAATGGATGAATAATAATGTAAAGAGGGTGAATGTGGACCGGGGCTGTTAAACTTCGAAAGGGATGCAAATGTACCATAAAATAATCATAAACGTTCTGCATAGTGATGGTCAACTATCCAGTCTTAAATTATGTTTTATTAACAAAGTTCGAGAGGAACACGTTTAAATGATCATCACGTCATTCCAATCAGCAGTCAGCAATCAGTAATCAACATGTCTACCCAATCAGTAAGAGTAGAGGCCTTATATATACACAGTCAACCAACCTATGTTCCTTGACAGTTTTCAGCATCCCTCCACCGCCCTGTCTTTACACTCAGCTGGTTACTTCCTAATCAGAAATATGGGGAGCGTACTCTGGGTTCGGGCCAAATTCCTGAAATTATTTGCATGACAGCACACAAAATACGCATACTAATTTGCTCTGATTTGGTTATTTGTAAGTGTGAACTTGTGAAAGGTTTGCAAAGTCTGTGTTGGTGCTGCCCAAGTTATTGCACTTTGTGAAGCTTAAAAACAGGAAAAACACAGGACTGAACATCCTGTCCCACCATTTAAGTCTCAGGTGGTACGTGTGCCCTGGAGCACATCACTACATCACTGCCCTGATCCCTACAGTGTGGCCCAGACCTATGCCCTGGAGTGACGTGACAAACGGGATTATCCCCTGTCGACAAGACTCTGATCCTGGTCCGGCCAAGCTCCCTGCTCCTGCCCTTTTCTAAGGGAACCCCTGCATCTACCGTCCCTTCTCCACCCACTCCCAAACACTCTAATCCATCATGCTCTGTCAAAGGCAAACTTGAGTCTCCGCCTCCTCACGGGTTAGCATTAGCCTAATCCACTGGGTCTGTGACCCATTCTAGCAGATCTCCCGGAGTCCTGTTTACCCAGCACATCTGAGTAAACAGCAGCACCGGGACCTGTAGCTCTCATCTCATTAGATCTCGGCTGGGTGTGCCTTTGACATTAACAGGTTTGCTCGGCTGTCCCACAGACTTCCAGCATAGTAATACACATGGCAAATACTGTATGACTATTGTGGAGTGTATGACACTATGGCAGTGCTAAGAGCAGGAATTGGAGTTATTGAAAGAGGTCTAAGACACTTGTGGAGATGGTTGACGTCTAGATAACTTTAGAGTCATTCAAAGTGAGTGGTTGCAAAAGAGGTGCTGACTGAAAGCATACACAGTTATAGCACGCTGGTGCTTGTTTTAGCGTACATTGACGTATGAAAACTGCAGTCTTTACTTTGCTTCAGTTATCAATGCTAATACAGAGAGCTCCATGTTTATTAGTAAGTACTGCAAGTCCTTCAAAGCTGAAAGCATTATTTTTAAAGATAGTGTTGCAGGCTAAGATCAACAAAACCAGCGGTCTATTAAAATGACCCTTCCCCCCCTCCTCTCACTAAATCCCAAACAGCAGTTGGTGACACTCACTTTTCAATGGACCTGGAGAACTTCAAGAGCCAATACCACCCTCTTGTGCTCAAAATGTGTAAAACAGTTTCACTGTGTCATGCACTGGGTGTGAGTAACGGAGCAACTTTTATTTCAGAACCTTTTGGCATAATTATACCATGACCTTTAGGATTTTGTATAAACGGTCAGATGTTCTTGCTTACATGTATGCACAAGATGTTTTTTGGATCATTCTCACATGCTGAATATCATGATCCTCAGCATTTATACAAACTTGTGGAGTGCATGCAGTTTGAGTACTGTCATTAAATCAAAGGAGGAATATAAATAAAATTTAAATTAATATAGTAATACAAATTGCATCCAATACAAATGTACTCAGTTAAAATGCACTAGTCCCCTTAGACATTTTGCCCTTACTGTACAAATCTGATCTGATTTTTGTTTTCTCATTTTTATTACTTTCTGAGGCAGCATTTATGTATATTAACATGCAACTGAACCGTCAGGAGGTCAGATTTGATTTGATTTCCTTTTTTCTGTATGGCCTATTCAGCATGTAAAAATACAGACAATGCAAAAAATGGCAGAAATACTGTATAAATTATTTGGCTCCTTACATAGAGACAGGTACTCAGACAAAATACGTAGCCCTGGGGGTAGAGACCTTATACGGCTGATAATGTTCATATGCCTCATAACCTGGTTCCAGCTGCAATTTCAAAACCACTCTTTATGGCCTGAAGAGTCATAACCTTTCACTGGATGCAGCTATTAAAAGTGTTTTAGAATTTCAAGAGCAATAAAGTTTGAGACAACATTTTTTTTTTTAAATAATAGGCTAATAATAATAAAAATGATAATTATTATTATTACTACCATAAATAGATTTTAAAAGAATAAAAAAAAACTCTTAAATTTCCATCCTCCCAAACACTTGACACAAAAACAACAACAAGCACTTCACCGTCCAAAGTGACTCCCATAGTGAAATCAAGTGTGACCTTCACAGATCATCTTACATACCTAACCACAAAGTGAATGAAACAATAAACAAAAACAAAACTGCCTCCCTATAATACACACTGTTACTATTTATACAAATGTGCAGAAAGTGAACACATTAGTGAAAAACATAACTGATAAGAGAAAATGCCCCTTACCAAAAAATAAAATCGATTTTTTTCGATCTTTACACATGTACATGAATATTTACATATTATAGCGCATGTATTCATGTCACAATGGCTTCTTTTGTAACATGAAAACATAAAAAACCTGTTTATCTCCGACCTTCTCCATGTCGCAGATGAAATACTACATTGTAAGTCACTTCCACTGACTGTACATTTTGACACAGTGCCAGCTTGCAGACAGACGTAGAGTTGGTAATGAAAAAGATTTATGAGATGTTTTACTCTGAAAAACATACTTACAGGATGTGTTCAACTCCGTGCAATTCTTAAACTGATTCAAACCAAACTAATAGGACACTGATTCTCAATTATTATAATTTGGGGTAAATAAAGCTGAAGTTGAATTAGGGGTGATTATCCAGGTTAGTCCTATGTTTTTGTTTATTTAAACTTATAAAATAGAATTGATGTAATAAACTAATAAATACTAAATAATATGAGTAAAATGTAACACATTTCTTGTTTTTCTGACATGGCTGGGAGGGTACCAAATACGTAAAAAAAGAAAAAGAAACCTATAATATGGAAAGAGAGGTATATTATGGAGCTGAAGTGTTCTCCCAGACTCTTTTGCTCTTTAAGCCATTTCCCAAACGCGTTGCTGTAGTCCAGGAGATTAACTCAAGCTGTGCTTCAACATCTATTTCCATTCAACATTGTCTCCTTCTTTATTAATCAGTATTGCCACTCTGAATCAAAAGCTGTGTTTTTGAAATAGTTGGCCAAAATGCTGCCCTCAGCATGCGCTCCAAAATTCCCCCTAATGGCTACCGCTTTGCTTTAGGTTACAGACTCATTTCATTCTTGAAGAACATGTGGTTGGTTCCTCGGTGGACCCCACGTCCCCTCTCCCTTCTTTCTCTCTGTTTTTCTGGAGTATCTAAGTGTCATATTCATAGTGGCCATGCTGTGTGTGCTATTCTGTAGGCCACTGAGAATCTCTAATCCCTCAATACCTATCCAATAAAGGTGCCCCATACCAAAGCTTCTCATGGCATTTTGTGTGTGTGTGTGTGTGTGCTTGAGAGAGACAAATACACAGAAAGACGGAAAAAGAGAGAGGGGTTCGTTTTTGATTCCACGGCATCCCCCTCACAGTCTTGGATCCCAGAAAATAAAAGGGAAAGCCGTGATGTTAACTGGGGCTCCTCTATTCTTCATTGACGGCACACTAGACTGCCATTCCAGCTTCACTAAAGTCTTGTGAGAATTTGATCCCGCTAACACAGCTTGATAGATGAAGAGCATTTCTTTGGCAGATTTTCACGAGTGAATAATTGTAAGCAAAACCCCTTTGAGTTAAATAGGTTTGGATTTTCCAATAGCCTTGCCTCTTTCATTATAACTTCATTGTGGATTCAGTGTCACATGTTGGCATAGAGTACTACTGCAGAAACATGTATGATCCATAACAAAAGATAAAAACCCACTTGTTTAAATTGAGCTTATTTAGCTCACACAGTAAGTTAATACGCGTCAAGAGTTATAACCTTGACAAATGCAGGTATTGTGTATGGGTATAACAATAGGTGGTTTTTGGTTTGTTTTTGCTTTTAACAACTGCTTCTTTTGTGTGTGAATAACATCATATCAATGAAAAAATGAAAAAATTTTTTTTTAAGGCCATTCAGAGAATGCATGTCTGAAACATTTAAACTTTCGGGTTTCACTTCATTTTGATGGTCCCTTTTGAACATTCTGTTGACTTCAAGTAACGTTGCACCTACATGTCAACTAACTATCAATAGATTGTTAGTAGAGTATTGGTAGACTGGTAGGGTTAGGGTTAGAATAAGTTGACATGTACTTGCAAAATTACTCATAGTCAGCATAATGTCTGTTGAGGGAGCAACAAGAGTTAGCAGATGTTAATCAGACAGTCTGTCCCGCTACTGGGACGCCTAAATTTACTACTATATTACAATTAAATCCTAATCTAATCATGAAAAACTATATATCTATGGTCTATGACTCCTAAATAGTTATGTATACTGTTTTTGTTACCAATTATGTAGGAACAGTAAGATGAATTTAGAGAAGAGTGCACCTCAAAAAATCTACATCATAAAAGGAGTTCTGACCTTTGTCACAAAAAGTCGACGACACAATTTTAATAATTGAAACTTAGAATTTAACTTAGAATGCTAAACGTTCATAATAAAACATATAATAGTATGTCAATAAAAAAATTATAAAAATAATATTATCTCTAAAAATATAATTATATATATATATTATTCCTCAAAAATATAATATCTTTTTTATTGCCTTTTTTATCTTTTTTATCACATATTTTAGTAGTTATCATAAATTAGGTATCATTTGAAATCTTACAAACTCAGAATTCATCCTGTGAAAACTGTTTTGAAATTGGACGTTGCGTTACCATAGAAATGGTACTCCTAAATTATATTTAGTCGGCAAAACACATATTGTCAGAAAGGTCTGAGTCTCAAGGTTCCATATTTTGTGACAGAAGTGATATTTGGAAAGAAATTAATAAATTAGAAAGCAGAATGCATACAATAAAATTCAATGGAATGTATGTCACCCGGTGGCTATTTTTGGTATTACGACTAAACAAAATCTCATGGGAACTTACTTTTTGTTAGCCTGGCAAGCCAGACCTACATCAGATGTTAGGTCTGGGAACTCACAATGGGCATACCTCAATCCGATGGGCGGGATAAAAGGTTGTCTTCCAAATTCTCTCTACACGCAATTGGATAGCACTACAACCAACCAGAGCAACGAAGAAGGTGATGATATAGCAGACTTTTACCGTATCCAGTCGGCAAAACTCCGAACACATCTTGTTTTTTTTAAATGACTCAAGTGCCGTTCTTTGTTCTTGTTTCAAAGAAAAGCTTAACTTCAAATCATGCAAAGTTGCGGCCAAAGCCAAATCGAAAGACAGCTGTTCGCCAGCAGCAGCCACTCTTTGTTTTCATGTAGCAGTGAACTGTCGCAACTCTGTCGTAATTATGTTAAGCCCGCCCGCCGACTCTATACACAATGTGATTGGCTGACCAGTTTTTGATTTTTCCAACTCAAAAGTCTATGAAGAGTTGCTAGACCACACTTTGCTGCAAAATATTTTTTGCTGGGTGCGTCTAGATTTCTAGGCTACATTTTTTTGATAGCAACTTCAAATTTGGAACACAACTTGGTTAGATATGTGGCTTTGATTTTATAGTAATTTTATAGTCAAAATTATTTTGTAAAACATATATTTTATATAAAAGAAAAATATTAAGTACAGTATATTTGATTTACTGTAAATTTAAACTTCCATAACTTTTTCATATACTTTCATTTTTTGAAGTGCTTTCACTTTAGCAATAATCTGCTGAGTGTTTACTTTAAAACATTCCAAAAATATATTCCAAAGCATTTTTTAATTACAACCATTTAAGTTTGAATAGTGCATTTTAATGTCCATTTTCAAAAAGGGGGGGACAGTTAAGGGGTTAATACTGTAATGAGAGTTAGTTGACATGTAGTTGCAAAGTTACTTATAGTCAACAGAATGTTCAAAATGGACCATCAAAATAAAATGTCAAGCCTTCCTTCTGGCTGATAAAGAAATTAAATTAGAATGTTTTATTTCCAAACAACATAAAACGGAGAGAGAGAGAGAGAGAGAGAGAGAGAGAGAGAGAGAGAGAGAGAGAGAGAGAGAGAGAGAGAGAGAGAGAGAGAGAGAGAGAGAGAGAGAGAGAGAGAGAGAGAGAGGAGAGAGAGAGAGAGAGAGACATTATGTAGTACTATAGTAATAACTAAATTATGCAACTATTACATGCAACTAAACCAAAACCTAGTTACTTAATATTACTCAGTACATAAATGGATAATTAGTGTAACAAAGACTACTACAAAGAATAAAGTGTAACCAAAAAATTATTATCTCTGTATATTTTTATATATACATAAATACAAACATATCAGATCATTCATAAGTTCCTATTCCTCTCAAGGTGGGGCTAGTTTGGTGGTATAATGTCGAATGTCTGCTCATTGCTACCATGACTTTTTGTTTCTTGTTGTTTGTGAAGTTGGGCACTTCCTCAAAATCTCATCTTTTTTTTCATATTAACATATTTAATTCAATAAATATTAAGTATTACGTGAAGTTCAAATAAAATGGAAGAGATTCAATTATTTTAGTTTGAAGGCACTTTCCAGATGTGGGTTTTTATCAGAAGATTATTCAAAGCAAGTAAAAGAAGTCAGTCCTGGTCATGAGAGAGATCAGCGTGGTCAAGCCACCCAAGCCCAGATGAGAGCCCAACAAAGAGGAGAGCCTCTCCTCTGAAGATCCCACTCAACTGTGGAGAATGGTGCCGAGCAGGCCCAACACAGACATCCTTTCCTTCACGTTCCTCCTTTCCAACCGCACCTGGTTCTGAGCCTGCCAACTCCCTGCGCCCTATGGGCCCCCTGTCCCGAAGAATGCAGAAGACTTTCACAGGAAAAGACAGTGTGAATCAGTTAGAGATAGCCTCCATCTCCATTAGAATTCCAAAGAAAGAATTCATCTCGATCTCTCGCAAAAAGCCTCATATGCCAGATAGACCAGATGTGATGACAGGCAAAACAGAGGATGGAGGAGAAAAAGAGAGAGAGAGAGAGAAAGGAGGGCTGCCCAGTGGTCTTTCTTTGCCTGCACCACTTCCTTTGAGAGGGTTTTCCGAGAGCCGTCTTGTTGTCTTCCCATGGCAACCTCTGAGGTGGCCCGGCAGACTTTTTTTTAAAGTCTTACGTAAAGCCCCCCCTCATAGCTCAACCTCCCTGCTCTGGCTGGCTAAAGTTTCTGCTCCAGTGGCCTTGGACAAGGCCACCATTAACTGCGGCCCTGTGTGGAGAGCACGTGGGACAAAAGGCCCAACACGGTGTCCCAGCCCTCAGACAAGGCTGGAAACAAATGTTACAGGGCCGGCGCAGAATAGAATCATCCGGCCGATGTCACTGAATACATTTACCTACCTCAGAGCGCTTTCAGCTGCCCGCTTTTGTTTTATGCGGGGAAGAAGGGAAAGCATGAATGGTGGGCGGGAGGGGGCGGGGAGATAGGCATGTGATGAGAAATAGCGGGGATCTCCACAGTGACCATCCAAGATGTGATAGACAAAAAAAACTCCTCAAAGTTTTGCTCTGGGGATATTAGAAGGAGCATTCTTCACAAAACCCTTTTTCCCCCCTGTTGTTTTAGAAATTCTTGTGTGGACATCCTGTGCTTAATACTAATTAGATGTTTGGACGAACGGCTTAGAAATGATCAGCTGATGTTTGTCAACTGATTATTTCTAAGCCCCAAAATGGATACCATTTGGAAACTTTAAAGCATGACATTAAACATTACATTTAAGTGGCATAAACTTCAGTATTTTAATCATTTGTATTATATATAATACTAAACATTCAAAACTTTTCATTTAATTAATTTATACGACATCACATATGATTGTGGATGAGAACCCATGCATGTGAATCGTGATCGGTTAAAAAAAAAAAGATATTTCCCTCTGGGAAAGCCTCAAATTAGAAAAGCTATATAGATTAAAGCCCACTTTCAGACTCCTCGAATCACCGCATGGCTTCCGTTTTGATCTCCTTTGCCTTGATAATCTCCACAATCCACTGGGTTTGATTCAGTCATCTTTTTAATGCTATTCTAATCCATTTGCTCTTTGAGTTTTTGTAGAAGTCACAGTTCGTGGTCGCTGACACAAAAGAAAGCAGCCAGTGTATGACATTAAAGGTTTTGTGAACTTCTCCATACTTGAATGCACCCTTACATGGTGCTTATGCTTAGGGAAGTGCGTGTTTTCATCCTTGTTGTCATGGTGATTCTCATTCCTGCTCTTGCTTTCCTTCCTTACACATTTTAGATGACATAAATTCATTCTTCTAGCCTTTATAACGGACATGACTGAATATCTACTAAAGTTGCTTCTTTCACCACCTGCGCTTTGAAATATGAACTTGGAACAGTATGTTTCTTTAATGGGGAGGGGTTGGACTGGGTGAAATGCTTTATGTTTCATGGCCTGAAGAGGGGAAGGTCTAAAGTATAACTCAGTAGTCACATCATAAAGCATAAGAACTGTTCATCAAGTGTCTCAGTAGGAGTTACACAGGCACAGATGGGGAATGGGACATTATGCCATTGTATTTGTGTTATAATAAAAGGTTTCTCTGGAACAAGGCAAGACTTACAATTTAACTGAATGCAGGGACTCCTCAAGAGCAATAACATTGTCAAATAATACTATTCTGCGATACACGCTTACAGTCATACGATACTGATTCGTCACAGTGCTTTTGATTATTAATAATGAATCTGTCACATAATATTGTTTGATTTTTTTATCTTCTTTATAACTCTATTCATGTAGCTCAAACAGTAGATCATAGTGCATGAACTGAAATATAATATCCTCTGCATCCATATGATAGATTTGTGTGAGAAAAACACTAAAATTTGTATTTAATTATTTATTTATAGAAAAAACAACATCTTAAAGATTCAGAAAGATGATTTTTGAAAGATGTAAAAAAAAATGCCATTTGTTTTTATTTAAAAAAAATTTGGAGGGTATTTACTTAATTTATATACAGTAACTATTAGATATCATTTTAAAGTGATGCAAATAAAAAAAAAAATAAAGTGTGTTAAAATGCATATTCAACATGTAGTCCCACTCAAGAAAAGTGACTTTTTTTGTTGTTCAAATAAAAAAATAAAATAAAATTAAATAAATTTTAAAAAACAAGATAAAACAAACAAAAATAAATAAATAAAGTGTTTTTACTGATTTATGCAGCCTGAGAAAGCAAGCTTGGAATGACATGTGATGAGCTGAAGACAGGATACGTCTAGATGTCTAGATTAAGGAATTAATCAGGGGTAATTTACATGTTAAAATAGAAGTCTTTTGTTCCCATTGGCATGTGCTTTATTGCTGGATGCCCGCTAACTGGATTTGGTTGTAAATGTTTTCTGGCTTTCCTGGACACACAGAAAATTGCTTTCGACATATCCAAAGCTCCCCCTCCTATAACCATCACTGTGTCAACAAAAGGCAGACGGGACCTCGCCTCTGGTGACAGAAAGAGAGAAAGAGAAGGAGCCTCCAGCAGACGACATCCTGTCCTTGCTCAAAGAGTCTGTGTCATTTATAACAAATTGGGCCCTTTAGTCGGACTACCTGCGTGGGCTCTGAATGCAGTCCCTGACTGACTTGGCCGTCTTGCCCGCTGCTGCTTCCCCCCGTGCCTTTTTGTTCTCTTTTGGGCCAACTCTTTCCTCTCACTCTCTCTCCATCTCAAGTGGGCTGGAAGTATCCTGGGAACCTAGCTAACAGTCCGGCAGAGCTCTTAGGACAGCTTGTGAATTAGCCCTTATTAGTCTCCCCCTGACATCATGACCAGCAGCGACTTGTCAGAGGAGCAACGGCTAACAATGGCAGGCCTTTTAACAAGTAAAGGGAAAAGAGCTGTCAGGCAGAGGAAGGCAGCAATTTGCTCAAGGAAGAAGAGTTAAATGACCCCCTCACGTACATGGGCTTTCTCTACCTCTGTCTCGATCCATGTTATCCTCTAGATGCTCTAGCATAAAATAGTTAGTCTTTATTATGAGGCACATGTGATTACAATACAAAAGGAAGATTTTATCTTGCATGGCCAGAGCAGAGTACACTGTAAAAAGAAAAGGTGCCTGGAGGAACCTTTTGGGGTTCTTCACTTTGCCACACCGGCGGAACCGTCTGTAGATCCTCTAGGAACCCTTTAAAAAGGTGGCGGTTCTCTGAGGAACCACCCAGGTTTCCTGAGGAACTCTTATATAAGGCACTGTGTGGAACCGCTTTGGGTGCCTCCAGGAACCAATTTTTATTTATTTATTATTATTTCATGTTGTTACTATGGTTACCATTAACTTCTTTTATAATAAACAAACTGAACCAAATACAAAACTAAGAATTGTTTATTACATATTTATTTATACATACCGGTAGTACATACATATTTAATACATACACTTCATGCACTTGGGAAAAGAAGCTAGTAATAGATTAATATCAATGAATAGAATACACAAACAAATAGTATAATACATAATCAACATGAATAATCAACCATGTATATACAATAGGCTATACAAGAAAAGACATCTCAACAAAATGTATGGAAACACATATGTTCAATGTAATAAATCAATGTAAAAAAAAAAAAAAAGTACATCTTCACTAAAGTTGTGTAAAGCTTGATGAGTCTGATCTTACTGTATCCAAATCTCATTGTGCTGTAATATTCCTGAAAATTATGATCCTAACTTTTATCTCTATACCGAAATCTCAGATGGTTAGTTATTCAGCTTTGAATCATTAATATTCAAAATATTGAAGCCTGGGATGCCGTGAGACTGGAGACTGTAATGTACACTATGGCTTTTGAAAAGCTTAAATGTGTGACTTGAATCAACAGTGCTCATAAATGGTTGAGTATTCTCACTAGAAACAAGATAGATAGTTAAGGTACGGAAAAAAATTCTGTTGTTCTGTGAATTTTCAGCCATTTCAATTAGAATCCACACGATCAGCAATTTCGCGTGTGGTCAAAAATGTCATTATGGGACCAAGTTGGTCAGTGAAATTCGCTGGATTTGACCAACAGAAAGCTGCTTGGAAGTGACTCCTGTGTGAGCTGTGCTCGTCGCTACACTGATGACAATGGTCAATGGACTTTTTTGCCTGTGAAATTCACAAATGTGTTTTGTTACAGCGAGGCCTTTACTCGGTGCAACATAAAATGCAATCAATAATAAAATCTTCACATGTGGACATGTGAGGTATTTAATAAGATAGAAAAGTGAAAAGCTTCATTTTCCATTTGTTTTTCCTCTTTTCTGGTGGATGGTCCAGGCACTTCAATGATTTTCAGGTCTACAGGAGGATTTTTATTCTTGTTCAAACTTGTATTTCAGCTTACCGAGGTCTCTGCAAAGAACAAAAATTACTGTTAGTAATGTTATTAAAGTGATAGTTGTGAACTTAAAATAATTTCCTCAGCCTTGTGACATTACAAACCTGTTTGACTTTCTCTCTGTGGAACCCAAGCGAATCTCGGGCATAATGCAACCGCAGTCACCGTTCGCTTTCACTGCATGAAACACAAGCATCATTCATGAAATCATTCTTATGTACACTTGTCTAGTTCAATTCAATGCAACAATTTATGTAAAAATTGATATCCTGTTAAGCTCCAAAAATGTCCCAGAAAAGATCCTAAAAATATAAAAAATTAAAAAGCAATGTAGTCCACAACTCATGTGTTATGAGTTGTGTTGTAAGTCTTCTGAAGCCATATAATAGCTTTTTTGTCAAAAAAGACTCAACTTGAATTATATCTCTGAAACTTGAATTATAACTCTGAAACAATAATTCAGAGTTCAAATGTCTTATATTCAAATGCAAATAATTAAGGTATAAGAAAAAATGCATAGCATTATTGGTGCCTAACCTGTAATTATAATTTTTCTGAGAAACATGAATGAGATTACACAATCAAACAATACAATTTCACACAGAAAAGTTCATAGTAATAAAGTACTTGCATGTGGTGCAGGTAACGTTAACTTACTGTAATTCAATGTTGCTTCTGAAATGTTCAGATGATTTTAGAAATGCAGTAATTGTTCTGGGGAAACAAAAGAACAAAGCTGATTATATCCATTCACAACATGTATAGGCCAGTAAAGGGCTTTAAAATGGTATTTAAGAATCAGGGCACATGTAGTAAATAGCTAAACAAAAATAGACCAAACTAACGTTAACGTTATATCCACTTGTGTTATTCATAACAAACGCCATTGACGACAGCAGGAATCAGCTATTAATTAGTTGTATCAGCAAATTGAAGACACAGTTGTAAAGAATACATTGAATTGAATTAAAACAATCTAAGACAATAAGTCAATGATTTTGTTAATTTAGTTAGATTAGTTAGCATCGCGTCTAAAACCTTCATACCACATAGGGTACAATAAACGAGTGGTAAACACTGTAAAAACAATAAATAAATAAAAATTAATTTAGTTTATATGTATGTGTTTAAAAATATAGTGAGTAGACTCTGTATTTATATTTCTTTGGCGAGTTTACAAACCTTGTAAAGAAGAGCCGAACAAACAGCTGAAGCTTTGATGAGAGGAGCCGTTACTTTCAAATCCGATGATGATGATCAGCTGATCTTTGTTGCGCGCTTCCGCGCGAGCAGCGCGAGGTTCACTGAAGCGATGGCAGCAAAGGAATAGCAGCAGTTTCGTGACAGAATAAAACTTTTATCCTCCTGCTCCTTCTTCATCTTCTTCATCCTCTTCATCATCATCATCATCATCATCATCATCTTCTTCTTCTTCTTCTTCTTCTTCTTCTTCTTCTTCTTCTTCATTGTTGTTGTTTAAGGTTTCAATTAATCAATAAAATAGGCCTATACTAAATAAATGTAAGCCTATGTATACTGAATCAGAAGTATAATTTATGAAATATATTTATGATTTTTTTTTTGTTGAAACTCAAGTATAATAATAATAATAGGATAGCCTAAATAAGAATCTTATTCTGGCCTCACAGAACCATTGGGTTCCTCCAGATGCTGGCTTTAACATAAGAGATCTTCCAGGAACCACTTAAATGTTAAAAGATCTTACAATAACCCTTTTATAGCATTCAAGTTCCTCTAATTTCCCCCAAAGCACTTCGAGGTCTCGTGGTAGTGAAAAGGTGACTCCAGAACCTCTGAACTGAATACAAAGTGCTTAAAGGATCCCATAAGTTCCAGCAAGAACCGCAAAGATTGTCAGTGCTCCTCCAGTAACCCTACTATAGGAGAAAGAGCTTTCAGACATCCCAACCTGCAAGAAGTAATTTCAGGGAGGTATCTTGGTGACCCGATTGTTGACGGGGGGGGGGGGGGGGTTGACTGGATTGTTGACGGGGGGGGGGGGGGGGGGGGGGGGGGGGATTGGTAGACTATACTGCGCGCATACATAGCGAGCGCACAGGAGAGCGCGAGAGACACTCGCAAGGTGTGTTTCCCTTTCTGTCGTGCGTGTGCGCGCGCGCTCTATGTTTGTTATGCGCGCAGTATGTTCTGTCTCGCACGCGCGTTATAGATTCCGGGAGATTTGAACTAATTTGCGGGCATCAGGGAGACGCTATCAATATGCGGGAGACTCCCGGAACTTCCGGGAGATTTGGGATGTCTGAGCTTTGAGGCACTTAAATTACATTTTTAAGTTCCTTGAGTATCCGACAAGATATTTGAGGCACCTTTAGTTTTTACAGTGTAGTCTGCGTTACAGGGTGTCCTAACCAGGTGTGTGACAAGTTCGCAGGCAAATCATTTGTCTGTCAACAAACGCAAAAAGGCTACACGACAAGACACAATCATAGCCAGTCAGTTAAAATATTTGATGTTTAATGCACAGTTAACTCAGTTTTTGTTTTTGTTTGTGCATTTTTGTCCATAAAATGAAAGTTCATGGGCTCCAAAACAACATTAGACCCCAATGACTTTTATTAACAGTTAAAGGGTACCTATCATGGAATTTTGAAAATTACCTTTCATGTAGTGTGTAACATAGATCTAAGTGAACAAAAACATCCTGCAAAGTTTTAAATATGAAAGTTCACCGTATACAAAGTTATTGTCTCTCAAAAGTAAGAGTCGACTCTGAGTCGCTGATATGAATCGATAGACGAACGATGCACTTTCGTACGTCACTTGTACAAGATATTTGAATTCGACACGCCCACTCAGTGCGTGCGCCGAGCAGACAGAGAAACCTGACAACAACATGTCGACGAGACTCTGTTCTGAAGTGCGAATCAAAGCAAACTTTTTTTTTCACTGCCCAGGGACAAGCATGTGAAGACTCAGTGGCTAGAGTTCAATTTACAACTATACCACACAAGTATAGCCACCTTGAGCTGTGTTCGCGTTATTTTAATGACGATCGCTTCACAAACACAAATGCTGTGTGGATTATGGTGTATTCGCGAGTCGCCTGATACTGAAGGAACGTTCAATACCAAGTTTATTTGGATCAGCTTCCTCCTCCGAATCACAACCTGTAAGTACTATTAATAATTGTTGCTTTTATGTGTGTGTGTGTGTGTGTGTGTGTGTGTGTGTGTGTGTGTGTGTGTGTGTGTGTGTGTGTGTGTGTGTGTGTGTGTGTGTGTGTGTGTGTGTGTGTGTGTGTGTGTGTGTGTGTGTGTGTGTGTGTGTGTGTGTGTGTGTGTGTGTGTGTGTGTGTGTGTGCGTGCGTGTGTGTGTGAGAGAGTGAGAGTTACGCTCAGCAGCTTCTAGGTCTCCGATGTCATTTTTTTTTGTTTTTTGAAATATGTGAAATTATGTGAAGCGTATTGTAGTACTGCAGTGCTTTATCAATATGTTTAAGCTTTGGGCTAACGCAAAATATAACTGACTGGGTCATCTGACCAATCACCGCCGATTAGCGTCACGCAAAGGAGGGGTTTGGACAAATGAGTCGTCAAACGAATCATTAGGGAGTCGGTGAGCAAATCAGGTAAAAATAAATGCCTATTATAAGACAACAAAAGTGTTTTTTGTCATTGCATGCATGTAAAACTGTTGTTGGGGACTCCCAGAACATTATTAGGAACATTTTAAATGCCATAATAGGTACCCTTTAAAACACACACACACACACACACACACACACACACACACACACACACACACATACATATATATATATATATATATATATATATATATATATATATATATATATATATATATATATATATATATATATATATATATATATAATATACAATAACAATCTTTTGAATGTTCGCCGGTTCCCGCCTCTTTCTTCCCATAACAACGAACTTTGCTACAACAATATTGTTTTGTTTTTTTTACAAAGGTTTACTTTGTTAATTTTAGATATTTTAGTACTTCAACTTAAACTAAATAAATAAAAGAGAAATGTTGTCTTGGCAACTATACCTGAAAGGATTAACTTTTTTTAGTTTATTTTTGTGCTAACAACAATAATCCTGATGTATAGTACATAGGGTGGTATATACATATATAGTGTTTTTTTTTTTAATGAACAACATTTTTGAGTGAACTATCACTTTAAGAATGTGTACGTAGCTACTCAATGCGGGATCTAAGCGCTTTACTCTTTGAGTTTATGTTCCAATGGTTCAGCAGCCCAGCAGTATACTTGCAGCTGTTGCAAATTATAATGGAGGAGTGTGCTGGACACCATGCATAATTTCTCTCTTACACACACTACTTTCCCATACATCACAGTTCCACGCTCCTACAATTTCTTGAGGTGCCCGGCACACGGCATGCTGAGTTTTGGCCGCCTGCTACAATCCCACATCTTGTCTGCAGGAGCCAGGGGCCGGAGCCAGGCATGCAGGCAACTTGTTTGCCTCACTTTCATTTCTCCTCCCAGCCATTCATTAAATCTGGGGCTCCAGAAGCAGCAGCCTGCTGCACCCAATATGAGACACCGCTATAAAGCAAAGCACAGTTTATTCTAAAATGACTCACTACCCTATAAAGCACACCGCTGGGAAACAGATGATGTCATGTCATTACAAAAGAACTGTCTATATCCATTCTGTCAATGCACAGAATTCATTAGCTGCTCAGAAAAAAAGATAAACATTTATAACACTAAGCAAGAATTAACCTACACTCGGCTTACTAACAACTTTTGCTATATAATATTTTAACAACAAAAAAATATACACTTTTAAACTTTAAAAAAGGATATTGATCAGGTGTGCGTTTCCCATACAACGACATAACTTGCTGCTTTACTACCATAGTACGATGCATCGATGAAGAAATCAACTAGCTAGTCACGACTGATTCCCAAAATCATATTGTCGCAAATTGGTTGTTCAACCATGTTGGTTAATGATGTCACGCAGGTGGTTGAGTAATAACTACTTTTAATAAATCGGTTTGAGATCAAATTAATGCTAGATGTTTTGCTATAAAATTCGGACATGGCATCTGAGGACTATTTCTCATTTTTCTCAGTTATTTTTCTTTATTTCCAGATTCAATCATAGACTCGTTCTTACGTAGCTAGAGCACGTACACACAAAACCACTCTTCAAAAACGACGCTTTAAATCTCTTGACAAAGTAAAAGAAGTAAATGTATGGTTTCTAAATGAAAGATATAGATTGTATTGAATGTCATCTTGCTTGTTTAGCTTACGATAAGGATTTATTAAGTCCACGTCATGCAAACAAGTAACTATGCTTCTAACCACAGGTCGAGAGCTGACATTCCAACCACACAACTTTGCGATGTTTGTTAGAACACCGACTCGTTGAATGATGATAACGACGGAACTTGCGAACATAGTTGGCTAAAAATGCTTTTGGGAAACAACCCCAGTTCAGATGAAGAAGCTCACCCCTGAAGCGTAGAAAAACAGATATGTCACTATATTATAAATGTGCTGTCCTGGATGAAAGGCCTGTACATATGGAGAGCTTATGAGAGGGGATGGCTCTATGAACCTGAATGACAGCGTGGAATCCCAGATCTCCACAGCTGTCTCAGCAGGGCCAACAGGTTGTACCGATCACACTCAACGGTGAGATCCCTCACAGCCCTGGCTCTCCTCCTTCACCATCTGTATCATGTTAGGGGATTCGTGTCTTTACTCTCTCGCTTTTGCCCTCTGGACACGGGCCGGGGTTACATCTAAAAGCATGCACATTGCTCATCTCCCTTTGTCCTCAACAGGAATAGAGTTTGTCAGAGAGCAGTTCACTGGCAGACAGACACGTCTGAATTTCAGCTGAGTTTAAAAAGCTTATGACTTTTGTTTGACCAAGAAGAGCCCAGCACTGCGTAGTATAACTCTAACTGCATAGTGCTAACAACACCAAGGTCAGGGTTTAATTCACAGAGAATGCATGAACTTGTATACTAATCCTAGATGTTAAACGCATTTGGGAAATGTAATGCAATGTTAGTTGCTTTGGATAAAAGTGTCTGCCAAATGTGCAAATACATTCTGCCACAATTTTAGGGTTGTGTTGCTAGACTGTTACTATGTGGTTACTTATTGACCCAAGTCAAAATAGCCCTCCCTCAAGCCTCTATTATATACTGGACCCTTGATTTTATTTTTTACTGTTTCTTGTTTTATCATCAGCCAGGCAAAAAAAAAAAAAGTCTGACCACTTAGAAAAGTACATTTGTACTTTGAGTGTACACCACTCTTGGACAAACTATATGATTTGAGATAACTTTCATGCCCATTTTTATTTCAAATTAGATGGCAAAGTTACATCCAAACCATAATTTTGGGTTCAGTAAGATTTTTTTTTTTTTTACTATTTTATTTAAGAAACTAACACTTTTATTTAGCAAGGATGCATTAAACTGAACAGAAGTGACAGTAAAGACATTTATAAAGTTGCAAACTTTTCTTTTTTTAATACTTTTTATTTAATTGCTGTTCTTTAGAACTTTTGAATTATCAAAGAATCCTGAAAAAAAAAATCTATCATGGTTTCCACAAAATTATAAAGTAGCACAACTGTTTTCAACATTGATAATAAAAATAAATGTGTCTTGAGCATCAAATCAATATAGAATGATTTATGAAGGATCATGCGACACAGAAGACTGCCGTAAATTCAGCTTTTCCATCAAATACATGAATTACATTTTTAAACATATTAATATTTCACAAATATTTCACACAATATATCTATTTTTTACTGTATATTTGATAAATAAAGCAGTCTTGGTGAAAATAAGATATTTGTTTCATAAATAGTACAATCTTACTGACCCCAAACTTTAGAATGGTATACTTTATTTGATAACTTGATGTAAGTATATGTAGAGAGAGAATATATGTGTATTCACAATATTGTTTAGCTACATAGAAAGAACAAAGAGTGT
Organism: Chrosomus eos; assembly: GCA_036326025.1. Taxonomy (NCBI): domain Eukaryota; kingdom Metazoa; phylum Chordata; class Actinopteri; order Cypriniformes; family Leuciscidae; genus Chrosomus; species Chrosomus eos. Next base: position 28,761,796 of record CM070828.1, read on the forward strand.
TTTGATAGGAGTTGAAAGCAAATGTCTTTAGAATGCGAGTGCTTTTCTTGGGCAGATGGTGGTTATAGAGAGACTTGAATTGACTGCAGAAAAGCTTTACACAAACATCATTGTGCAGAGTTGCTTTTCCATGCCTGCACTTGCTCCAAAGGGCAGTCGGTCGGCATCCTGCCAAATTAGACCAGAACAGCAGGGAGTGCGTTCTCTCTTCTTTCACCTCTCCAGCTTCTCATCTTGACCACTGGCCCCCAAAGAGCTTTTTGTCAGTGGTCAGCAACGTGCACAATACCCACCTGGGGACGCAGATCCCCCATCCCACAGGGGGGGCAGTGCTAGCGATGGACCCAGGGACTGAAAGCTCTCAGTAGGTTGTTGACACCAGGTCAACCCTGGCCTGGTGCTCAGTGGGTCAGCACTGGTCTGGCCAGGGAGGACAGAAAAGAGAGATCAACACACAGACGTCTGAGCTCTGACCACCCAAGGAAGCACAGGTCATCTGGCTCAGAGACCTGTGGAATTCCTGTTCATTTCAATACTGACTTACTCCCAAGTTGTATGCGCTGACAGTTGCATTTGTATGGACTCTACTGGGCTTTTCACACTTGAAATTGCCAACCCAAATACAATCTGTATTGTCAATACATCACACTGTTTCCTATAATTACTAACCATCTGTCAGGTTTTGAGGTAAACCCTGAGATAACGTTGTAGATAATGAAGATCCACTCTATTATTATTCTTAAACATTCACTACCATCAAAAAAATTGGGGACAGCTAATCTTTTTTTACAATAAACAAACACTTTAATTCAGCAACATTTATTTATGCTGTTCTTCTGAACTGTCCATTCATCAGAGAGTCCTAAAAAAGTTGCACGGTATACAAAAGTTTTAAGCAGCAGCACAACTCAAATGTTTCTTGAGCACCAAATATTAGAATGATTTCTGAAAAATCATGCGACACTGAAGTTTGTAGTATTGGCCTCACATGAATAAATTACGTTTTAAAATAATTTAGAATAGAAAACACTAGTTTTAATAAGAGATAAAAAAAAAATTACTTTGGAGAAATGCATCTGCTAAATAAATAAATATAAAAGTGTCTGCCAAAATGTAAAACACTATTATTTGCTGAAAAAAAAAATAGGAATGTTATTTGAATGTTAAATATGCTAAGCTCTGAGCTCTGAGTTAAAAATTGGTTGGCTGTTAAAATCAGAAAAATGAAGCAACAGCTAAACAAGCTAAGGTAAAAGCACTTAAAACACTGTAAAAATATATTTTTATGATTTGAGTTTCTCTATAACATATTAAAGTGCTCTTTATGTGCATGTATAATGTTTATATGTGAATAAAAGTCCAAATTATATCGCTTAATCTAAATAAAGTGACCGTGTCTCTTCAGAAGACTTGCATTTACTCACATTTTTAATTTCAATGAACTCAAAATTGTAAGGCCAGGTTACTTACTTTTTTAAGTTAAACCACCAATACTTTTTTTTACAGTGTACAAATGTGAAACATTGCTTAACCCTGGGTTAAAACTCTCTTGCACTCATGGTTCAAAAAGACATTAAACCCAAGGTTAAATGTTAAAAATAAATAAAAAGAAGAAGTGTAGTGAGCTCTAAAGAGATTACGCTAAGTCCTTTTTAAACCAAGTCAGGTGACTACTTGGCTGCATTATAAGCAGCTATTTCCAAAGTAGAGACTAAAACCGAAATCTCTCAAAATGTTAAGTGTATTAAATAGAAATACAATCTGACCACAGCATAAATTGTGCTTCGTTAGCTCAGTTTATGCAAAACAACTATATTTAATGTCTAGCTAACATATGCACATTCAAGAGTAAACAAAAACAGGCAATGCCTCAAATGTGAGAGGCATTAAAAATGTAATTGCTTTTTTTACTGTAAGGCGGTCGTCATATTGAGTGTTACTATTTTTCCCATTTATTTTTATATGAGCCGATTAATAATGTCCCTGGTGTAATGCCACGAAAAAAAAAAGGATTCTGTTACCCAATACATCCATTAGCACCATCAGTCAAACTCGAGTCTTTCTAAAATGTGTGACATCCTTCCTGTTTATCTGAGCTGGCTTTTCTCATCTCCTTTGCACAGAGCTGATAAGTTGAATGACATGAGAAAACTGTGCCTCTCCATTATAGCTTCAGCCAATCAGGCCACATGATAAGAGTGAGGAAAGCAGCCTATTGCCTTTAGCCCCTCATCAATCCAATCCCCATCCTTCTGGGCTGACAGTGTTTGACTGTTTCCAAACGTTTGAGGAAGCCCTGCTGGAGATAGGCCTTATCAGAACCGAGCCAAACTGCCATTCTGCATCCATCCATCTATCAGCTGCTCGGCAGCCTGGAATCACACCTCACTGATGATCTGACGTCGACTACAAAGAACAGGAAGATGACAGAGATTGAAAACAAATAAAATGCTAAAGTATTTAGTGAAAGACAAATAATGCTAAGACGCACTGTAAATTTTATCTTTGGCTCTATATTTTATGGATTGGAGTAAAGGTATTTCCTAAGCGTTTTTGTACCCTACACTTCATCTCTTGAGAGTCAATGGCTTTTTTCCTCACTGTGAGACTCATAGATCTATGTGACTTCCACTAGCTAGGTCTCTCCCACCCTCGCAATTTGCAATAAAACAACTGGCCAATTAACACAGAATAGAGACATACTTGGATCCTGATCTGTCCCAGATTAATGGCTGGCCACTGGTTTCACTCCCAATGGCCATTCATCAGGCTGCACAAGTAGGTCACTTCTGCATCAAGCATTTGGTCAAGTCCTCAGGGGCCCAGCACTCACCAAAGACTCCAATTTGATTTAATTGCTCGTTTTAGTTTGTGACCTGAAAAAGCCCTATTGGCAAGATTTCGCAGCAGCTTTTGCTAGACCAGAATTATGTATGGTTTTCAGGGTTCTTTTCTGTACAGTTAAGCATCTATTGTTTTTTTTTCTGCATTTTTCAGCAGAATGACAGTCGCATAGGAGTTTTTAACAGTTTAGCTTTTCACAGAAGCTACTTTTCCAACTTGCAGTTGTGTATATTACTAAATGTAGTATGCACTATGTAACTTCGGGGTTCGGGTAGGAACCCGACCACAAAAAGAACTACAAAATTCGACTGCTTTACGTCAAGCGCTACAATAGTCATTATTTCGTTTTTCTTCGTTTCTGATGTCGCAATACAACATCCTTTCATGAAATCATGTAACATACTCTACCTTGTCTGTGGACATCGTTCATCTAAAGCCGGTGCTGGATAAACAGCGAGCGTGCGTGCGACGGTAGCTAAATTATTTACGACAGCGGCAATGGACAATTTCGTTTCCAACAAGTAGGGCGACCGAAGAGGAAAAGTTACTTGGTGTTACTTTAAAGAGATAGTTCACCCAAAAGTTTTACTTTTGTCATCAATTATTCACTCTTAAGACTTTCGTTCATGTTTGATATTCTCTATAACATATTTGATGTGCTCTATGTATGTGCATTTATCAATGTTTATATGTGAATAAAAGTCCAAATTCTGAGTCTGTGGAAACCAAGAAATTCAAAAACAATGCATAAAATCCATGAATTTAAAGGAATAGTTCACCCAAAAAAAAAAGAAACTTTTGTCAATCCAAAATGTTATCCAAACCCATAAGACTTTCGTTCACATTTGAGTTTCTCTATAACATATTTAAAGTGCTCTATATGTGCGTTTATAAATGTTCATATGTGAATAAAAGTCCAAATTAAATCGCTTAATCAAATAAAGTGACCGTGTCTCTTCAGAAGACTTGGATTAAAATATAAATTTTAAGATCTCTTATAACCTCTTTATGAACTTCTTGCTTCAAAGTTTTGCTGTGATGGGCTTTCAATAAAAAGCAGACGGATCAAATAGAACTGGTTTGTGTTTTCTATGAAGGACTAACAGCATTAGCAGCACTGATTAACACACTCGACCCAGACATTTATTGGCCTTAATTGAGCACCGTGTAAACAGCTAAAGTCCTTCTAATGGACATGGATCTGCTTCTCCTGTCATGACTGGCATCCCAGTTACTAAATGCTTCACCTTAACACATTAATCATCCATACACATACACCCTAAGAACAAGAACTTTAATATTAAAACCTAGCTAAAGTGCAATCAAAAGACTAAATTGTAATAAGAAAAGTATTATTTAGGGCTGATTAATATTTAATCCTATGTTGCTGGATTAAACTAGTAAATGAAAACAGAGAACAAACCCTATCAGGATCTAATCTACACATCTGTGCATAAACAAAGTAAAGCTATACAGTTAACACAGACTGCCTTTTCTCGTCCCTGTGAAAGAAAGCAGAGGATGAAGGCTGGAAGCGCATTGTGGATTGCATTTCAAAGCTGCCGTCATCTGTGGCCAGTCTGACCTTTGAGTCCTGGTCTATTCAGATAGTGGCCTTTGTCGGACCACTGGACAAAGCGCAGGAGGTCTCAGTCTAGCTGTAGAGCAGATTAGAGAAGTGGACCCAGGCAACGCTCTGCTCCAGTACCCTCCCGGGACCCTCCACTGGCCACCGAGGCCTCAGGGGCCAAGGTCAGCGTCCACTGTGACCCTTTCGGACCCCTGTCATGTTTGGACACATGCGAGCACAAAGCTGCACAGGTCCTAATCCAGCAGATTAGCATACGGGGAGGATAAAAGAGGGCATAAGGCTACGGACCTGTGCACCCACCACGGTGAATGCGGGGCCAGAAAAGAGTGTTGGCATGGAGATGGACAAATTGTATTGTACAATAAACAGTCTCATCTTCTGCTTTTTTTAAAGATGGATTTGTGGGGACGTTTTATATAAGGAATCATCCTGAGTCTGTATTCAGTGATCTTTCAATTGTGTCCCGGGTTTAAGATGAATTCAGTGATCGTGCTTTAGTCATGCAGTGGCTTGAGCCTTTTATTCTCCGTGAATCGTGAGATTATCTAAAAATTGTGAAATATGCAATGACTGCAGAACATGTTCATTTGCACCGTTTATTTGTGTGCATGTTAAATTGAGGAACTTTGCTGCCAGGGATTGCTATTAAATAAAAATTAAAAAAATTATGCAAACTGTTCTTTTTGGAGATAATTTAAATATGAATAATGATGTGACAGTTAGATTGCACTAAAATTTAAGCTTAATGAACAGCAATTCTGAAGTTCTGAGAATGCACATAATGCAAAAGATGTTTGCATACATACTAAAACTTCCTTGTTTGACCCTTGGACCCCTGGTAACTCTGCATCATCCTTAATGGAGCCCCTCCCCCCACAGACAGCAGCTGACCAAGTTTGCCCAGTTTAATTAAAAACATTAAATTAAAAAAACATTACATCAAAAAACTAAAACTTTTGCCATTTAAGCACTTCCGTTTCCATCATCCATTGTCTAAAGTCAATGGGTATTTGGTTCAATGCCTGAAATAAGGTCCGTGATTAACACAAGCTCAAGATATTGTCACTTTTCATTCTGGGATGGTTACGTTGAAGTCATGCGACCGTGGTATAGTTCAATTGTATTTAGGCTAAAAATCCTATTGGGTTTGTGTCGAGGTTGATGCAAAAATGTGTTGCATCTGAATGTAGTTGTTTTATAGTTATTGACAAAGTTTAATATCAATACAATAAAATGTTAGAATACAATATATGTAGAAATGGTGTATAAATTGTCAAAATGATGTGACTCAATTTTAACAAATCCCATTTTTTAATGGGTTAAATTGTGTGTGTGTGTTGTGTGTGTGTGTGTGTGTGTGTGTGGTGTGTGTGTGTGTGTGTGTGTGTGTGTGTGTGTGTGTGTGTGTGTGTGTGTGTGTGTGTGTGTGTGTGTGTGTGTGTGTGTGTGTGTGTGTGTGTGTGTGTGTGTGTGTGTGTGTGTGTGTGTAAAGTAATGGGATAATGGGACACCAAAGTGTACCATAATTGTGCAAAGTTTCCTTACTGAGGTCCAATCTCTTACCCCTGTAAGCTGGTGGTCTGCTTGGTCATTTCCTGTCAGGAATGTAAAGCCAGAGGCTGTGAGGAGGAGGAGGGTGTGTGTGTGTGTGTGTGTGTGTGTGTGTGTGTGTGTGTGTGTGTGTGTGTGTGTGTGTGTGTGTGTGTGGTGGTGGTGGGGGGGGGGGGGTGATTTGAGGGTGAGTCTCGCTCTGACGCTCCTGTGTGTTCTCATTCAACACAGAGGTCGTGTGTCAGGGGTGAAAGGTCAGGTCTGGAGGTGTGGAGGGAGTGCAGAGGCCTCGGGCAGGTAGGGTCTTAATTGGTCCTTTGAGAGAAGGGAAGATTTTCTGTGCCTGTCGGGGAGTCAGTCTGTGATGAACTTGGAGCATTAATGATAATGACTGGAGGAAAGAGAACTGTCATAGGGTGAAGACATCAGGGAAAAGCCTATGGGAGTATTTGTATATACTTCCAGTGGAATGATGCAGGCAGATGAGTCTTCAGGAATTTAATTGGATTTTTATGCAGCATTCTCATATTTGATACTGTGATATCATGGGCTCTCTATTGCCAGTGAACTCTCCCAAGCTTTAGCCAAACTAACTGTAATCACACTTAACATTAACAAAATGCTCTATTCTCCAAAACTCCTGACCCTCTCTTCAAAGTTCACTCCCTCATCTCCACACAAACTTTTTATATTTGTTCTGACCAATTTGTTGACATAACTCTGCCATTACCTCAACTGAGAAGCATCACAGAGTGCTGGGTAATTTCATTAACAAGAGAGACCTGCAGCTGGCAAGAGGATACGGAGAGATGTAGTGAGTGTGAGGAAGAGGTAGGGGTCACATCACTTGTTTGTCTCCAGTGAATGACAAGAATGTGTCCGGCTGAAGAGAAAGAGTGTGTGAGGGGCAGCAGACGCAGCTGTGTAGAGGCAATGGTATGAGAGGTTAATAAATGCTGTCATATATTCTGAGCTTTTCTATAATGTGCTGATTGCAAAATAAGAGCAGGCCTTTCTCAGATCATTAACCATCCCGGCCCAGGGCTTGGGAAGCAGTGCATGGGAGCTAGGGCTTGGTCACAATGAATTTCTATCTTTAGGCCAAGGAGTGTGTGCCTATGTCAGCGTGACTCATGACAAAGAAAACCTTGCTCATCCTGAATGGTCTAAAAATATTTACAGCATTGTTTGGATTGGAAGTATGTCCATATGACTTCTAGGCTAGCTTGACCCTTGTCTAAGATATAAATATGAGACAGCATGCTACTGTTTAAAATAAATCAATTGTCTGAATAAAGCTTACTGATTCACTACACAAACACACACAGTATATTTATGCATACTATGCAGTATTTAGCACATGGTATGCCTTTTCATTTTGAACATTGCCACTGTTAAATATGACTAGGATTTGCCTCTTGCAAGTTGCAGATGGCACATCCTGGTTGAGTGTTATGTTCTGGAACGTGCTGTGCAAGAGAGTCAGTGGATCGCCCTGTTTGCTCAGGGTGAGTCCCGGCACCCTGGGAGCACATTATCCACCTATTAAAGCCTTGTAATTATTTACCTTCCCCATCCTAAAGAAGGGCAACGTCTCTCAGATAAAGAAGAGCCTCTTGCTTTGCAAGTGCTGTTTGAGTTGAGGCTGGAGAGGGCTTGGACAAGACAGACTACAGTTGCTGTCTATTGTCAGAGCAAACATTCCGGAGCACAGGATCACAGCGATGGGTACACAAACTTGCAATCGCCACCCCCCGTACACACAAACCAACAGTCTTGGCACACACCCACCCACACACAGGCATTCTTGTCCCCTGGCTGCAAAGGGCAGGTCCTGGTCTGGTGAGGGGCAATGCAGTCATCCTGGACAATGAACACAATGGCCATTAGGCAGCAACTGTCAAAGGCTGTAGGGTGTGTATCAACCATCCCCAAGGTCCTAACCCAATATTTGAGCAGGCTTGTGGGTGTGTTGACTACAGAACGAGCATCCTCATTACTGGAGAAGAAGTATACTTCCAGATCAAATCAGGGGGTGTTCCCTCCCTAACAAGCAGGTGAATAAACATGGTGTCCACAATATCCATAGTAGCACCAGTGATGTTTATCGGTCGGGTGCTCTGGAGCTCGTAACAGGTACTGGGCTCCATTCCTGCATGCATTTAGAGTCTCATGAAGATAAAGGAGTAATCTTGTCTAGGCTCACCCGCCACATGTGTCATATGACACTTCTTTTGTAATTCCCTAATGGAACGATATGCTACAATGTATGTTCCGTCTAAATGAATTACAAATATATGCAGTCAGAATTTAACTGCTGTATGACATCCTATAATATCATACACTTTTCCCTATACACACGTTTTCTTAGCTACTTTCTTTTTAAATTCCTATTAATTAAAAAATCATGAAAAAAATGCATTAAGCAGCAGAACTATTTCCATCATTGATAATAAGAAATGCTTCATGAGTACCAAATCAGTATTTTAGTGATTTTTAAAGGATTGTGAAAAGCAAAAAATTCAGCTTTGCCGTCACAGAAGTCAACTATATTTTATTAAAATAAAAAAACAATTTAAAATTGTTATAATATTTCACAATAATATTAAATACAGGCTTGATGTGCATTAGAGTAAAAAAAAAATAGAAACACATATACAGTATAGGTTAAGATTAGGGATAATCTGAATTGCATTGATTGATCTCTAACATGGTTTGTTACATGTAACATTATGTAGTGGTGTATAAATGACAAATTTCAACTAAATTCAATTTGGTCTCATCTAGTTGTTAGTGCTGCTAAGCTACAGAGGAAATGCAACCAGCATTCAGCATTCTTGTAAAGAATCTCCGCTTCAATGCAAAGGCTCTACACTTGTTTGCCAAGGGCTTTAGCATCTGCTAAGATACCATTCTCGCCAATGAAGTAATGTCACCAGACTTCGTTTGGTGCAGACACATTATACCACTTACACAGTGAATGCAGTCCTTAGAGTACCCAACGCTGTAGTGGTAAGGCCCTACAAGAGCCACTCCGCTAGGAGGGATCAGCCTGCCTGTGGATACACTTTCATCCTGGCAACCGATCCCCCCTTCGGTCCCTTCTCCATACCAAACATCAGTGTTTACCTAAAGGATGAGGGAGCTGAGCTAGGACCTCACCTGCTGGCCCCGAGGTTGCCATGAATACCTCAATAATCCCTCTAAGTCCATGCAAATTCACAGAGGCTGAGTCGCTCGGCCAGCAGAGGCGGCGCTCTGTTGTTGGTCAGTTTGCCATGGCAGCAGCCCTTATCTCCACATGAAAGTGGGAGCCTGTCATGATGCGGACCTCATTCGCTGGCTTCACCGCCTCCTGCCGTCTCCGAACCTTTCACAGGATGCCGCATGTTTACTCCCAGCGCTCGGCGTGTTAAATTAAACCTCTAACAGTAAGCATTCGTGTCCCTTTATGAGTGAATGAAAGAGCCTGGCTTGTTTTGTCTTGTGAGTGGAAAAGAGCCACGGAGGGATTAGGGAGCCGAAATATAGATTTGCCATCGGGAATCCATTAAATGGCCTCGTTCCCCTAACAAAGGAGCTAATTCATTTATGACATTCCAGGCCATGAGACAGTGAGGCCATCTTATTGATTTTTCCCACTTTTACTATTCAGATGAATAGTGAAGCAAAGAAAAAAAAAGAAAAACCAGACACATCCAGTGCTTGAGAAACAGAACCGTAGATCTATTCAGCTTCACCCATAAGCATTAGAGATATGTGCGTCACAACCAGTGGGCAATATCTATGCTAAATAGTTATAGTAATTTATGGCTCATCCTGAGTCGTAGGCCAGGGGGATGGGGAAGAAAATAAGTGACCTTTGTGCTTTGGCCAAAATCCCCATGGGCCTAATTCAGCTGGGGGAATGGACCCCACAGCAGCAATGGGAAGATGCCTCAAACATAATGCACACAATAGCCAATTGTGCAGTGGTTTCTCTCCTCAATATAAAGCAAAGAGCCCAGGGGACAGTAAAGGGTGAATGAAGCCTGTTGCTTTTCTCAGGCATGATGACACTCGGTGATGAAGGGGTGTCGACTCAGCGATCAAGAGTATCTTATTGTGAGATATACAAACCCATGAATTTAGGATAAACACTAAAGCTGTTCAGCACGTTTACAGTAATAAAAATAGTGTCCTCAAAGGGTTGAGGGGGCGATAATCGCTATTTTTACTTTGCATGGCTGTAAAGACAACAATTTTAAATGGCTGCAATTAAAAATCAATGTTTCCATATGTGATTTGAGTGTGCACGAGTGTTTTCTGTACAGCAACCATGAATGCAGTGCAAGTCATGATGTCTGATTGACAAACAAATCGCTCTTTTGTACCTCAATACAAATGATTCATGAAACAGCTTCAAACAGATAGCTGTTTGAATCAGACTCACTCACTCATTGAGTTTTTCTAATCCGTTACTTAAACGGGAGCCATTTATGTCTAGAAATTAACCAGGAATGAACTGATGTATATTTTACGTTTGTGAGACTTACATCAGCCTGTTTACAACTGACTCACTGACAATGTATAATTAAACATTAAGATTAACAAAATAGTTTTTTTATCGTAATAAATTAATAAATGGTCTTCTAAAAAACATTGAAATATTTGACAAAAAAATATTATTGGTTATTGTTTAGTTTTTAACAGCAAATTCAACTTACAATTGGATCTCATTTGCTAAGAAGCTATGCATTCAATGAACAATCATCTTCATCAAGCGATTCTGTAATTTGTCATCTACTAAAGTCATTTGGCACGAAAACGTTCCATTTTAGGGACTTTTTGTTTGTTTGTCTGGAGTCCAAGTAAAGCTTCTGTTCTATTTCCACTGAACAGATCATAAGGTAAAGTGTTTAGTATCAACACCATAAGAGCAGCAAAGATTGTGACATTTTTAGATAAATTATTTTTTAGATAAAATAAGAAAATATTAACCCTTAATCCTAATCAAACGATTAAAAAAAGTCAAAAAACCCAAAAGGGGTTTAGTGTACAACAATATGCACACCACAAACTGCTTCACTCTAATTGTCATTGGATTTCAGCCATATTAGTGCAGTAAAAAAATTAAAATCCCACCCTGTCTTGCAGCCCTTTATCAACTGCGATCTGTATAGGACTGGGACAGCACAAAGCCCAGAGGGGCTGGCCCGTCCCAAAAGACAAGCCTGTGAACAAATGGTTACATGGCCAAAACAGCCCAAGAGCTGAACTGCTGAATTTATTTCCTTTTCCCAAGCTTTATTCACAAAGTGACTCTGCGTGGCCACCCTCCCCAAAAAAGGCGGGCGGTGAGGTAGACAGGGGGGCGATGACAGAAGGGGCATAGACAGAACAAGTCAGTGTCTTTTGAGGGAAAAATAAAGCTTTGTGAGCATCGGCAGTGGTGGCACATTTGACAGGTCTTTACCAGTCTTCAGCTCCTTTGTGTCACTCACATAATGGAGAAAAACACAAACTGAGCCACTGTGGCGTTGTGGCCCTGGCTATTAGTCAACGTGACGGCCTTTGGAGATGCTAATGGCCATATAGTGTGTCCTCCCCCGTCTTCAGAAGCCAGTTATCTGATAGCACAAAGGCATTTCGCTGGAGGTTGACTTCTCCTTCGCCCCTATTGAAACGCTACAGAGTCATTAGGTTAAAGTCTTTCTCTTTTTTTCCCCCTCCAAACACTCCTCCTTCTCAGACTATCCTTTTTAACAAACGGGGAATATAACCATTCTCCGAGACGTGAGAGAGGCCGGAGCATATGTATGCGTGCGACCCCTCAGGTGCTGGAAAATAAATAGAGCGCTCTCTAAAAAACAGACACCCCGCAATTCCCTCCGCACCCCTCCGGCGAGGTAACGATGCCAGTAACAATCAAGGCCTTGTGAAATGGGAGAGGATGCCCAGGAGTTAAAGACCTCTTGCCCACTGTGTTATTCATCAGTGTGGGCTGGAGCCGAGAGCTCAAGGGCCCCACGCTTCCACACATAGCCCAGAGGTCCAGCTCCGACAACCCTGCACTGATGAGCACCGGCCACAGAGAACAGAGTCATACCTCAGAGCAAGGGCCACTCATACCTAACATACATCATCTTCTAGATTCGTTAGTTGCAGGAAATGCACATTGACGTACAAGTACTTGAATGCATAAGGCATCTAAAATTGGTCTTTATTTAAATATCAGCAAACAGAAAATTCAAATAACACTGCTGTTTTGTTTTTTGTAAACTAATCTAGGGAAGTGGCTCTCAACTGGTGATTTTACATCAGACGTTAAGCGGCAACCAAACACCCTACTAAAGTTTATTGTTCAAAATGTAAAACAAAAAAGATGCCCTTGAAGCAATGGTCTGATGAAAATTTGGAACTACTATATACTAACTTTTAAATTAATCATTTAATGCAATGCACTTATTGTGTAGGCTACATGTATGTTTTTACATTGTACAAAGCAACTGATAATTGCATTCATGGTATACATGTGGGGCCAGATTTACTAAATGGGGCAAAATTAGCACGAAGGCGCAATGCCACAAATGCGCCGATGGGGAGGGCAAGAAAGAACACAGACGCAGTCAAATCATTTACATAATGACCAACGCAATCTACCAAGAGCAGCGCAAATTATCGGAGACCACGGATAACGCAGGTGAAAATGCAGACTGTAGATCCCAGCTAAAGAAGCCACAGTACGTTGAAAAGAGCCAGTGAACAAAAAATGAAGGGTTGCAAGAAGTTGATGCACTAGGTATTGAGTGACTCCTTGTAGTTGAGGGTTCCAAGTCGTCTTTTATTTCCTGCAGCAAATTAAAAATAACATGGCTTGGCAAACGATGTTTAACGATAACGTCTTCCTCTGGCATTCCAAAGAAATTAATATGAGCTTAAAATATGTTCTCCCTTCTACCACACGCTCTGATCTCTACGGTGTCTCCTCCTAGCAGCAACAATTGCAGCCATGTCACAAAATGGCTTAAGACATGCTTTTATTGGATGTTAAATAATGCCACAAATACCAGTAAATTGACTAGCGCAAACATTAGTAAATCGCGTTGCGTGATTCATTTAAATAATCTCCTCTCATAAATTTAGCGTCTGAAAGGGAAACTACTACAAATGCATATGCAATAAGGTCAGCCGCAAAAACACATTTCTGTGTCCACACTTTTTCAGCGCTAATTTTGCCCTGTGTGTCTTTTAAACGCCAAAATAGGGTTTGACCTGGCGCAAGCTGTTAGTAAATCATGGCTCTTGATCAGTTAATGCATTCCCTGGGAATCGAACCCACAATTACAGCATTGGAATAAGTGAGAAATTTGGAGTTTATTCTGGTTATACTGTGTATTTAATCATAAAAACTACTGGAAAGAGAGAAAGATGAGTCAAGGAAATGGCCAAACTGAGGATCTTTCAATAAATATTTTCCAAAGTGCAATAAATGTGTTATAACCAAAAAAACACACACTGTAATGCCTGACAAACAGTTTAACAGCAAGCAAAATTCTCATAAAGCTGGAAATTTCTGCACATGTTGGATATCGCCCATCCTTTATCATCTTAAATGGAGATCTGTTTAACATACTTTTAAAGTCACTTTTATTATTACTTTTCTTTTAACACCAATTTAATAAATAAACCACATATGTTGGGGTACAACATGCAAACATTACAATCTACAACAAAAACGTGGAAACATTCTCAAATCCACCGACAGATTTTCTGTTACAAGCACCGCACTCATATTTTTTTCCATTGTGACAACAGATCCATGATTTCAATTAACTTACTCTAAGGATACTTTACAAGTACATATATATTTACCCATTTACATTTTTGAGCAACCAGGGACAATGGTGTGGTGTCCCTTACACTCAAAAGTATCAGGACATTAAAGTGAATTTTATATAAAACTCAATCAGACCACACAAATTCCAAGGAGCGAGATACAAAATGTGCAAGCAAAGAATAAAAGTGCACTAAAGCTGAAGATGACTGATGAAAATCAGAACCATTTGAATCTCTCAAAGTAAATTATAGAAAAAGACAGAAAAACAAAGTGAGAAGAAATGGTGTGTAGGGCCAAAGTAACGGGCCGGATATGCCATTGCATTTTCATTCATCTGTGTGAGCAAATTATGTAATCTGGTTTTGTAATGTCTTCATGTTTTGTCTCTTCAAGACCAAGTCTCATAGCGTTTCTTGAATAAACTTTAAACTAAGCTGAGTGTGACTACAAACAAGGTAACAACAAGGTGCAGATGAGATCTACTGTACTATTAATATCAGATTCTACAAAATAACAACAAAGGATTTAGATGGTGGTCGATTGAAAAGATGTTAAGACGTATCATTTTAACTATGACCTCCCTAACTGTGAATATGTCATCAGATAGATTGTCAAAATGTTGTAAAATCACAGCTCCAAAAGATGAACAAAGGAGACAGTTAATGATAAGACATTTTTGAATATTTTCTCTATTCATAGCAAGGCCAATCAATAACAGATGCATTTTACCATTGTATTATCCATAAACATCCCCTTAAATAATAAAGAAAGTCAGGGGAAAGAGAGACCCGGACAAAGTCATTTATTGGGAAGGAGGGATGGGAGATGATGTATGTGCATGTCTGTCTGACTGGTTTCTTTGAGAACATGTCTAGTGAACACATTGCTGGCCTATGAGCACTGGAGGAAGAAAGAAAAAAGCATGACACTGACGTGTATCATTCTCTAGTCAAGTAAGTGTTTTTTCTCCAACAGTGAATAAATATGCAGCAAATGTAAAGGGACTCCAGCTCACTTCACTTACTTTCACTGTTGCCAAGGGGGAAGTGTGTGTGTGTGTGTGTGTGTGTGTGTGTGTGTGTGTGTGTGTGTGTGTGTGTGTGTGTGTGTGTGTGTGTGTGTGTGTGTGTGTGTGTGTGTGTGTGTGTGTGTGTGTGTGTGTGTGTGTGTGTGTGTGTGTGTGTGTGTGTGTGTGTGTGTGTGTGTGTGTGTGTGTGTGTGTGTGTGTGTGTGTGTGTACGTTAAAAACAGAGAAGACAAGAAGCTGGGAAGAAAGTTATTAAGGGCAAAAAGAATAAATTTTGTATTGAATCAGTGCATTTTCTTCTGTAAGGGCATGACTGTCCAGAAACAAGATGATCCTGAAAGAACAACAAATATTAAGATTTAGTTCTCAGATCATTAAAAAAAAGCAAATACATTTGAAATAATAATAATGATCAACTTTAATACTACAGTGAACACTATAAACACCATGTGCTTTTTAATTATCCATTGTTTTATTTTATATTTTGAATGAATTACTAACATATTTTGCATAATTACATCTCATACAGTATATAAAAAGAGCCAAATTAAAATACTTCATTACTTAATACAAAAAAAATGAGTAAGCATTGAAGAGATGACAAGTGAATGAAAAGAAAAAAGAAAAGAAAAGTCCTCAAGTTGTTCCAAACCTGTATAATGTCTTTCTTCTGCTGAACACAAAAGAAGATATGTCTAAGAATGACAGAAACTAAACAGTTGATGGACCCCATGTTCAGCAGAAGAAATAAATGCATACAGGTTTGAAACAACTAGAGGATGAGTATGGGGTGACAGAATTTCATTTTGGGGGTGAACTACCCCTTTAAAGTCTTTTTACATACAAATCAGAAGGCATACCGGTAGTTCATTTCTTGCTTTTTAGTGCATTTCTCGTTACTTTGGCAGCCCTCATTTTATATTAAAATGATCAAATAGACTACAAAAAATCATTACATTATATTTCGAATAATATTTACACTAAAGTATAAATTATAATTCAATTATTAATCATAAATGCCATCATAAACCATTTCTATCACTTTCGCTCTACTGTTTTCTTGCAGTAGAAATTAAAAACCACCTACTTCTCTATTTCTCTTTGTGAAGAGCTTCAATGAAGGCTTCAAGTTTCTCCTGAATTTCACGTACTTTTTCTGTAAAGAGAAATGCAAATGTGAGCAAACCACATAGTAATAATGATGCCATTTCAATGGCATGGAATTACCATTCCATCTCCCCTGCGCTGAACTGAATGAAATTGACACATCTTCTCAAGTTCAAGCTTCTTCT
The DNA here is from genome assembly GCA_036326025.1 of Chrosomus eos. Classification (NCBI taxonomy): domain Eukaryota; kingdom Metazoa; phylum Chordata; class Actinopteri; order Cypriniformes; family Leuciscidae; genus Chrosomus; species Chrosomus eos. The sequence goes on from CM070828.1 coordinate 28,777,920, forward strand.
GGGAAAAACCCTAACCTGGCCACATCATTGCAGAGATGCACTTTCAAGTGGACTCGGATGCATAAGAATGTTTAGCAGGTTTTCTTGCAGATTAAGTATCAAATCGTGTCAAATGCCACTGTGGGTATATTCTGTCGCCCAAACAGCAGATGGTGACCACTGACAGTTCAGCACTCAAAGGTGCGTGCGGTTGAGGAGCAGATGATGAAGAGGTGGTGTTCTATTGCACCTCCTCACCTCCACATGCTACTTCAAAGCCTGTCCCCTTCAGGGAGTCATGGAGGAGGAATGGGAATAGGTGACAACTTTTAACTATGCGAAAGAGAGGGGCAAAGGTAATGAAGACTATGCAAGATAAGTCCTTTAGAATATGAAATTCAATTTCATTCTCATTTAGAATTTTGGTTCCTGCATGGGTAAATCTCACAAAGAAGTGTTAAGGTCTCACAGTTTCGTCCAAAAGTTAAAAGAAAACAAATACAGGGATTAAAGTGAAAAAAATTCTTCTGACTGAAATTTTTTTCAGGCCAAGTCATATTCCTGTAACTTTATTTAAACAGTCGAGACCATAGCGTTTTAAGGGGAGATGTTTTAAACCGATTTAATATTGCCAGTTTGCGTATTTTAAAAGCTATTTTAATCTATGAAAAACAATTACTTATCTTGACAAATAATCAACCATCTATACATAACTTTTCAGTGCATGTTTTTATTAATATTATAGGACCAAACAATGTTAAACTATATTAATCTATAGTTTGTTCCATGGCAAATCGTTTTGGCTGAGGGCAAAGTGAAGTTTTATAACTTTATATTTTTAGGCCATTTAACTTTGTAGCCTATTAGAGAACTGACTTATGTTTGACTGAATTGTTTGCTTTATTTCTCATTGTATAGCTTAATATAGCCTACCTATTAGGCTACTTATACTTTTGAACGGGATATTATTGATCATTAAAACTGACATTTAACAAAAAGAGACAGGGTTGTGTAATTTTATATATTCTAAAATATATCAAATATTCTTTATATTTACTATGCATTCTCGCATATGTGTACAAACATGCATAATACAATAAAACGATACAACCCTGTCTGTTTGTTAAATGTCAGTTTTAATGATCAATAATGTTTCATATTTTTTAAATGAAAACAAAAAGAAGCAGGGTTATGTTTTATATTTCGTGTTGTTATAAATATATGCAGTGAAGATAATCAATGTTTCCTGAACCACATTTGTGTGGCCATTTATATGTTTATGATAATATGTTTATTTATAAATGAAAAGAGGCAGAGTGGTGTTTTATTACATATTTCGTTTTGTGGTTGCCTAAAATATACATAAAGAGATAACCGGAGTAGCCAAGGCGAGTGACGCGATCAAGAACGCACTAGTGCATTAGCAGAATAACCGGACTCGCGTCCTCTCGCCCTCGGAAGTTCGTTCTCCTGAGTCGAACTTGGCAAGTCCGAACTACCAAGAAAGCAAGTCCGAAGTTTGCGTATTGGTATTGAGAAACGGCCAATATTGACCCGCGTTCTGTTTTCTATCATGCGCCGTGCACGTTTGCGATGATGTAATATGCACGCAAACGCACCAACTAGAAACCAACTTGAAATCAAGTTGAGTGTGAAACCACCAGACCAACTCTGCGGGGGGCGCCGGGAACAAACGCGCTCGGGCTCGGACCGCAAACGAGCTGTAGCCGGACATGCACATCTCCAAAACTTAGCAGTTTTTCCGTGAGCAGGAATGTAAAACCCGGAGTGGACCATGAGCGAAGTGATTACAGAATGCTTAGAGTGGAGAGAGGAACGTGCTTTCGCTCCACTCCAGGCTTTATCACATCCCCCTCAGCAGAGTTATTACACCTCGTCTTTCCTTCATTTAAGACTTATTCAAACTAAAACTAAGACATGTATCACAGTATTTGAGAAATCAAAGCCTATTTACGGCCTTAAAATTATGAAAAGTTAATTTAAGACATAAGGACAGACGGGAACCCTGCAATTGACGGAAATCCGTCATAGACTCGCTGCAATTAACGGAAATCCGTCGTAGCGACGGAGAACTTTAATCCCTGCAAATATATGTATTATATACATACATATTACAGTGATGGAAAGTGGGTGGTAAGATGCACATTATTTGACCTGGGAGGAACAAATAGCACAATGCAAAAAAAATGTAGGGCTCCATTTTCTATATACAATATATGACTTTTTTAAATTTTTTAGGTAAAATGTGACCTTTACATTTCTTGAGGTTTAGTGTGATCCATTCAAATAGATTTGATGATGTAGTCTCATAAACAAATGAAATAATTCCAAGATGGCTGATGATGAAAGAAAAATGATAAATATAAAAGATTGTCATTCATGAAAAGTAAAAAATCAACAACAAAAAAAACGAACATTGTAGCCGGAGTTACTTCTCTCTGTTTATGTCTAACAGAACTTATGTCTAACTTATGTCTAAAATAGTCCGAATATAAACACTTATTATAGGTGTACCATAGTGGTTCAAGATAAGACAAAAACACGGTTTGGAAAATGGATTCATGATCCATTATATACATTTGATACATTTTGAACACAAAAAATGTACTGCAGTTTTAATGTTTATGCTTAAAAGAAGTGCATAGAGTTATTAATTGTATTTTTTTTTAATATATTAAACTTTGTTTCAAAATAAATGTTTTCAGTGCGTGTATTAGTTCTTTTTGAACATTTTCATCTCATGTTAACAAAAACTTTATAATATTGATAATCGTGATATGAAATCTTTATACAGTTTCTTCTCTAATCCTAATCCTATGTTGTTATTTAATATTGCTTAGTACTTAAATGTATAATTGCACTGTAACAATGACACCTTCAAATAAAGGGTTGCACTAAGGTGACGTAGTTACACTATACTTACTCAAATATATACGGAGTAATATGAATTAACAACATGTACTTGCTATAGAGTTACGGTTAGGGTTTGGTTTTGGGTTAGTTACTTGTAATTATGCATAATTTAATGTTATTGCTATAGTAAGTACATGTAGTAATTACATCACCTTAAAATTAAGTGTTACCATATAAAGTAACATTTAATGCTTGTTAAATCTTGTGTCACATACATTGAACACAAAAGTTGAAAACTTCATAAGTGACTTCCAAATCAGTCATTTATGAGGTTTAATGACCAGTTGGCAGCGAGGCATCTCACTAGGATTTAGAGCAGAGCTGTAATGCATGTTATATATTTATGCAAGACCATTTGTGGCATAATAGTGTGGGAACAAACAAGCTATGGTATCATATGACATCAGGTTAACTGGGCTTTTTAAGTGGACACTGGACTACAAGTTTGTGGCCGTAACGAAATACTGTCATCCGAGGCTTGTGCAGCCGTTTTAGGTGTATTTGTGGTGTGGGGATTCCCCATTCTCCTGAGAGGTGTAGGATGAAAAGAAATAAGACATCCTTTGTGGACATCTGACATCTCTAAGGTCTGAAATTCAATACTATGATCCACACAAAACCACACACGTGCTCACACGTACAAACACACAAACTTTCACAAATATCCTAAAGCACGGAAACATGACCCTTCAGCACCTTTTGAACACGTATGCAATCTCATGACTTAGACTTTTGAGTATCTTTTTTGTGCCTAGGGACATAGAGTGTTGGTGAAGGTTAGAAAATATAATAGGCATTAAGTTTTGGAAAGGGCCTGGTGACACGGCAGGTGTGGAGATGAAACTCAAGCCACCCGTGTTCTTTCCTGAAGAATGCAGGACAGCAGCAGGAAAATATTTCTGTCATAAAATGTATTCAATCTAAACAGTTTTGATGACACCTGATCTAATTGCATGAAACTGGAAAATAGAGATCTGTGCATTTATTATGGACGCACAGATATTTACCAATAATCTGAAATTTGTTTTCGTGTTATGGATGAATTATGAATTTACAAATATTATACAAATTAAAAAAATATATACCAAAAATAGATAAATAGTTTGCATACTACAAATGAACTTAGGCATCACATTATAAAAAAGTACATAACATTATTATTACATATACAATCAAGCATCTCCCAGCAACATGTGCTCTTAAAGGGACAGCGCTACTCAAGAGAGTACAGCAAAGATTACTCTTACAGGGCTTAAAGGAAAAAGTAATCCAAATATTGAAAAAAGTGGTAACAATAAAATATCCAGATATTTGGCAGATCGATATACAAAAACTGCTAATAGAGATTAAAAAAAAAAAGTTACAACGAAAACATAAAACCCAGATAAATGGCTCATTATATTGGACCGATATTTTGTGCATCCCTAGTAATTATACGATGTTGAATACTAAACGTTTTTGTTTATTTGTTAATTGAAAGACTCTAAAAGACTGGGCATGGAATGAATCAAGAGGACGTGATGCGAGGGGGAAACCGCAAGTCCGTGGAAACTGTCAAATCGAAAACGTGTACGTTTACAGCCAATGAAGTTTTAAAGAAGAATGAACAGCTAAGGATGATGTGAACTTGTGTGTATATGGGCTTAAAGTGTCTGAAAAGACTGTGAGAAACAGATATTTATTTCTGGTCACCATCTGTTTGTTCCACACGGAGGAACGCAGAATGACGGCTAAGAAAAGGCCACAACAAGACCGGTCTTTTCAGTGCCTCGGAAATGTGAAGCAGGAGAGAGAACTGCTCCTTCCCCTGCTTCTGTGAGTCCGAGAACAGGTCCAAACTCCATTTAGACCCCTGTTTACCTAAGAGATGAGCTTTTGGACACATCCATTCATAGGTCTTCTCTCTTTATCTGGTCATGAATATTCCCATAATCCTTTGGCCCCTGTCCCAGCAGCCTCCTTTTTTAGGAGGTATGGGGTGGCTTTCTCTCTTTCAGGATTCCTCCTCAATCCCTTCTTTGAAAGGGGCTCTCGCCTGATCTCCACATGAAATGATATCTCTTTCACTCCCACTCTTGCGGGCCTCTAAGCCTCCTGGGCCGGAGCGGCAGAAGGCTGGAGAAAGCCCTTAATTGACCTGTAATTAGACTGTGAAACAGTGTGGCCGTGGAGAACAGAAGGACGAGGAAAAAAGCGAGAGTCAGGGCACGGGATACCGCCAAGGAGATGGAGCTGAAGAGAAACTCAATCCCTTTTGATATAAATGGTGGCCTTCGGTATTTGCCATCAAGTAGCACGACCATTAATGGGGAAAATGGCAAAGAAATTAAAATGTGGCAACAGCCTTTTCAGCAGCTCACGTTTCCCACCATGCCTTCCCGGAAACAAAACTGTTGAAGACGGTCTACAGAAAATCAATGTCACATCACGTGTGAACCTGTGTGACAAGAAAAAAAGCTTCTCAAGCGGCAAACAGAAACCCTGATAGGTCCTTAAATTGATAGATCACCCTAAAATGTTGTTCCAAAATTGCATGACTGACTTTCCTTTGCAGAACACAAAATAATATATATATACCCTAAGTCAATAAGGTTAAAAACAAATGATGACAGAATGTTAATTTTGGGGTGTCACAACACCATGGAAAACAGCAGTCCCACAAATCAGCTCTCCAAGTTATCTCTAAAACATATGGTCAAAGGGAGGAGAAGAACTACTGTTGGAGCTCTGCTGTGGAGAACCTCAGGGTTCAACATGAGGGTAGTTCCAGCTTACCCCAGATAACTGGATTATTTGAGTGTGAGAAATCTAACAGCCAGTAAGATGAAGTGCGTAATTTCTTGAAGTTAAAACACTTTCCCCATCACAGAATAAAGTGAAGAGACAACTAGGCTGATTTCCCAGAACTTTCATTGACATGACTGGCTAAAAATTACATTCTTGACATGTATTAATTCCGTCCAAAATATGAAAAAGCCATCTTTACGGTCTTTCTACAGTACCTTTAGATACACTTATTAGAGTGACATTTTAGGCCATACACTATAGAGCTATGCTAATTATCACAATGTGATACAGTGACTACAATGGACAATATATCACATTACATGCAAGACAAATGTAAAATATAATTTCATCCGAATTGGTTGATATTGGATATATTAAGGGATATTTTTTTTTTTCCCAAAAATGAAAATTCCATCATCATCAACACACCTAGTCATTCCAAACCAAAAAAATAAATAAATGATTGTCCTTGACAAAAAAAATCATCATTCCCAATTAGGGATGCTCACATTGACCGTTTAACCGCTAACCGAAAGTAAAAATTTTGACCGATTAATGCTATCAGTTTAAACGGTTTTAACAGTTAAAATGTTATCTTTTTTTGTTTGTTTTTTGCTGCATGGTTAAAAAAATACTATATAGCCTATATTTGTTAACTCACGGGGCACATCTACACAGGCAACCACACGTGCCTATAGACATATTCATCCCAAGGCGTCTCACGCTTTTGCCAAAGCGTCTATATCGAACGCACATGGCACCCTTTAGCGTCAATATGAGACACAGATATATATGGGGCAGAAGGCGTCTCCTAGCGGTCTAAACCTACCCATATCTGTGCGTGTTATATTGACGCTAAAGGGTTCCATGTGCGTTCGTTTTAGACGCTTTGGCAAAGTGTCAGAATATGACGCCCTAGGATGAGAATGCGTTGATTTCGCTGAGTAAGCAAAATGAAGTTACTTGCAAAATATGCTATGTGGTATTAAAATACAGCAGTAGTACAAGTACAATGTAATCTCACTTGCGAAGCATACATCCACAAGCAAATGAAAGGCGCTTCCCGAAGCTGGCAACTCTAGCGAGACGTTATCGCTGTATTCCCGGGACATCTGTGCCATCGGAGAGGGTGTTTTCTGCCACGGGTCTAGCTGTCAACAGGCTGCGCTCCAGACTAACCCCACATCATGTAGACATGTTACTTTTTTAAAAATAAAAACCACCAGACAAGGTGTGGATTGAGGTAGGCCTGCTATTTTTACTTGACTAAAAAACTGAGTCTGACGAAAAAAGATTGCCGGGTTTTCAAAGCTTCAAACGGATTCAGTGTTTTCTTTTTGTCATCTTAATTAGTTAATTATTTAAGTTAAAAAAAATAATTCGTGTAAGCCTATTTTATGTTTTTTATTTATATTATTTTATTCAGTTTTTCTCTGTTGTCACTGTTAGAAATGCTGAAAGTGCGTGAAATTTTGATGTGAATCCAGGTTCTGTTGTTGATCTGTTTTGCATGCTGCTGTGCTGTTTGCACGTTAAAATAAACCCGTGAATTTGTTTTTTGTATTTTTAACGGGTCACAGACACTTGTCAATTTTATTTTTATTTAATATTATAATCTTATCAGTTAACGGTTAATAATCGGTTAAGTTTTGTAGCATTCATTCCAACACAACCAACAACATCTGATGGTGCATCTAATGGGAGTTTTGACTTCACTTTCCCCTTAGGCTGTGAGAGACTCTTGCTTATAAGGGCTGTACAGACAGCCTTGTGTCAACCCAGGTGTATGCTGAACTCCTCACCTACCCTTCACAGCCTCCCTCCAGCCTGGCCTCCAATAAGCATTTAATTACAGGGCTTTGGCACAGGTAAGACAGGGGCAAGTCAAGACGCGGAACAGCCAGAAAACAGTCAACCGGACAATAGATGGCCGTCCCTCTACGAGTATTTGAGACCAAAAGTTACCCTCGCTGGAAAGAACAATCTCATAACTGCATGTCAGTCAGTATAAAGTTCCAACTTTGACCCTGCACTCACAACTGCAGGTGGTCAAAGTGCATTTCCATCCCACCCCTAATTCCTTGCACCACTGATGGGCATATAAAAGGGATAGTTCACTTTTCTTCTTTGGAACACAGAAGACCTTCTACAAAATGTCTATGTTTTTATGTTGTTTTGGACCCCAGTGACTTTAATTATAAAGCCAAAAACAATCAAAATATCAAATTTTGTGTTCCAAAGAAGAAATAAAATCATACAGCTTTTGGAAGAACACTGAGGGAGAGTAAATTATTTTAATTTCGGGTGAACTATCTCTTTAACTCCACTTATGTGGAACCCGATATGTCTGAATATTACAGTCATATTAACTGGCTAATGTGTGTGCAGAAATCTAGAGGCCTTTCATCAGGTCCTGATTTAATGGATCATTAGGTTGGACAACATATTTTCTGATGGATGTTGTGCTTTAGGTTAAGGGTTAAATATTAGGACTCCGGATTTAAAAGAGAAAAACACACTTTGTTGCCGTGGTTTGCAGAATATATTAAAGTGATGCCGGGGACTAAAATTATAGCTTCAGTAAATCCGTTCTTTTAACTATTCATTGAGAAAAGACATGATAAAGGAGCAGCACTATGTCATGCAGTGTCATCGTGACTGGTCCAGAAGGTGAGGCATTGCAACAAGTGCTCTGTTTTTCATCAGCAAGGAAGGAAATGTATGGTTTTCCTATTACCTCATAACATACTATCTGACAGATAGATGTATAGTGTGGTGTGCAGAGGCTTTGAGAACAGCCTTGCAGGAGACCGACTGACAACGGGACTTGATTCTTCCAACCCCAGAGGTCCTTTTTGTGATGGTACGAATGGTGAAATGGAAATGCAAGATCCTCGGCCCATTTCCCCAGGTTCAGAGGTAGGGTGACGGTAAAAGAGAGAAGTGGGAAAATACTTCCTTCACTGGGATAAAGAGTGTTGAGAGATTTATATGTGGAGAGCAGGACCTCTGAGAGCACTTGGGTGGGGTGACGGGGATACGTCGGTGGGAGTGGGCGGCCCATTATCGGCTTGCATGGGAAGGCTGGGGCTACAAGCCAGCTTCGGGGGAAAGGGGGGCTCGCTCCAGCTGTTTTAGAGATGGGAGCGGTTTCCTCTCAGCCTGAAAGAAAGGCATAATCGTCTTTCTGTCACTAGAGGGGCAGGCCAAAAATATGCTTTTCACATCAGAGCGACGGGGTGCAGGGAATATGGTGGGAGCGTGTGAGAAAGAAGAGGCGGGAGTGAGAGGAGGAAAAACACAGAAGCTGGCCACAGATGAAAGACAAGTGCATAAAGTTTTCCAGAAATGGATGCATTGAAAACAAAACCGCACGCTTTAGGATGTCACACAAGTTCATTGGTTAAATCAGTTTCTGGACATGTCTTTAGTGAACCGAACAATCATTTGCATAAATCAATAAAAACAAGTTATCAGGTCAAGACAGAGTTCAACAGCAAGAATGACTCAATGGTTTCCAGTTGAAGAGACCACCACATGCCCAATCCGGCTTGGAAAAGAACATCAAGTGTATGACAATTATTTTACTTAAAAAAAGAAAGATTTTTTTTATTTTATATTATATTAAAATACAATATGTAAAGACCTGTGAAATATAATAAATATAAATTAAATATTTAAAAAACATTTTTTTAATACTATTCTCTGAGGTCCACTTATAATGTTATCAAAATTTTTTTAATAAAAACACATCCTAATTTAGAAGAAATAAGCTATTTAGTATTTTCTATCCTGTTTTTGACCCTCTGTCTTCCAAGAACTCTGCTTTGATAGGTGTGCCGCATTCAAGACTTGGAAGTAAACGTGTTTGCATATTACAATATTTTTCAACATCCCCATTACAAGTGTCTAATTGTTTTGAAAACTTCTGATGTTGAAAAATATCTCATTATTACATAGTTGAATCATTTGCCAACAATGTGAAACATTTATGCGTATATGCTTTATAAGTAATAAATCTAATTCGCTCAAATTAAGTGGGGATGGATTGCAAATAAAAAATTTCACAACTTGGCACTTCAAAACGTCTTGTAATCTTTAAAGTAGGGATGCAACGATACCGCTTTTTCAAAACCGATCCGATCCGATACCAAAATTCTGAGTATCGGCCGATACCGATACCAATCCGATACCAGTGCAGTTTTTTTTTTTAAATCAAGTATAATTTCTATAACTCTGTGTGTTGAACTGATAATCACTCTTTTGTGTGTTAAACACAATCTACTTAATACAGACAACTTCATTATAGAGAAAAACAACAAATCCCAAAAATATATGATCATAATCTATGACAAAAATGCGATTATAAACTAGATTAGTGGATAATTCAGCAGTAAAATTTAGTCTAGAAAAATCACAAGTGCACAATTATTGTATAAAATCTGAACATTTAGTGAAAAAAAACATTTAGTGGGTAACAAATAAGAGACAATAAGTGTAACACTAAATTTCGTAAAACATTACACATTGCTCTTTGTATTGTTGTAAAATACATTAATGAAAAACAAGACAACAAAAATCAAAAAGATTAATTAAAAATAGCCTAGGCTACTATAAAATTGAGACATGTTTTAAATGCATAGCACAGCTGTTTAACGAGTCAGCAACATATGATAGATAGGACAGAACAAGAAAGGCTATTAATAATCTTTCATTGCGCAAAAGTATTATGATATGAAAGGCTCAATACAGTGCTGCAAACAGTGCTTATGCGCATCCCGAGCGCAGAATGATGCGCTTGAAGCAACACGGAGTCACAGCCAGTGTTGCCAGGTCCGTGTGCCTGCACTGTTTCCGCGGGTTGTTTGTGTAACTTTAGTGCACGCGGGTTGACGCGATTGTTTTACCCACTGGAACATGATTGTTATTGAGGAAACACCCGGGAACGCTATTTGACTATTTTTGGCCGTGATTGGGTTAGTTTTGATGAGCAATTGGGCTGGTATTGTTGTGCAGACCTGGCAACCCTGGTCACAGCGCGCAGCTCTTCATGTCCGCAATCCGGATTGAAAAGTTCAAGGCACAAAGGAAATACATATTGATGCGTAGTGTATTATACAGTATCCATCTATGCAATAGTTTATTCAGCCTTTTCGTTTTAACAGTTTTAAATTTCAGTCACTATGCGTGTGAAGAACAATTTTAATGCTCTGACTTTACTCTAGTGCTGTGATCTAACAGACACCCTGATTTAGTTACAGCAATAAAGTCCAGCAATATAAAGTTGTTTTTATCCGAAACCATAGACCTTTATCTACAGATCAAGTATAATAATAGTAACATTGAATCATCTTAGAGAGTGTTTCATCATGCTGACTGTCGTAACCGAACGCGACGCGCTGTTTGAATGCTGAATGGAATGACTGAGAGCCGCAGTGGAGGAAAAAAGTGTACGTGATCTTGAATTTAATTACTTAAATATTAATTTATATCTCACATTATACTATATAATGTCTTCAGAACACTTATAAGATAGTGGACGAAAACTTTATGGTGCTTTATAATGTTTTTGTGCCTTTTGTGGGGCTTAACAATAACACAATAGTATACGCACAATATCGGATTTGGATCGGCCTCTTCTGACCGATACCCGATCCTGCAAAAATGGCAGTATCGGAGCCGATACCGATACTGAGTATCGGATCGATGCATCCCTACTTTAAAGGCATCTCTATCATTATGTTGCTGGAGTAATTCTGTGTTTGCATCGGTTTCATATTTACTACTACATGACCAACGTGAATCGGTGGGCGGGGCTAAAGAGGCAATGATGTAGAAGTAGGCCTTTTTCTTCTGCAGAGGCGGTCTTTTGTTGCACTCTGACATAATAATGTAACAAAATCTGAAACGAGTAATTTTCTGAGCTTGGTTTCAATAAAAGCTGTTTTTGGACTGTGATGGATTTTTAATAGATAAGATAGTAAACTGTCTTTTGGAACTAATCATGTTTATGACTCTAAAAATCTGACCTTTAGCTTATCTAACATTATGGTGAACTTTTACCTGACTTCCCATTTGGGTCTAATATTATGACTAACTCTTACCTGACTTCCCCTTTTAGGCATCCTAACATTCTAACATTTGTACTGTTCGAAACTAGTGAAAACTCATGACTTTGGTTGTGTGAGTGTATAAATAACAAATATGGGAAATGAAACTAGACAGAGGTCTAAACTTGAAACATTTTGGATACCTAGTAACAAGAGGGCTTGTCTATGAAGAACCAATCAAATTGTGGGGAAATTATGTAATGTTTCATGTCATTTTGCAATACCCTTATTCTATAAAAACTGTTGTATTCGTGTTTACTGGTGGGATTTTCAATGGAATTTGTTTGAGATCCTCCGGCCTTGCTGCTTCTTGGGTGAGATGCTCTGAGAACTGCTCGTGTACTCTCCCGGCCGTGATTAAAGCATTTAAAGGACATTTGCAGAAGTCTGTTTGTTTATAACTGCTGTGCTGCAGGTTAGATAGGAAAGCAAGTTAGTTAGAGAAGCAAGAAGTGAGAGATTCAGGACTCGAAGCCAGTTGTTGACTGGGAGACGCAGAGCTAGAGTATAAAGTATTAAGTGTCGACGGGAGACGCTTGGGTGTCGACTGGAGCACCCCAGGTAAATGTATTTATTAAGTGTCGACGGGAGACGCTTGGGTGTCGATTTGAAGACGCCCCAGGTAGTTAGGTTCCAGGTACGTAGTTAGGTTTAGGGAAAAATCGACCAGAGGACTAAAAAAGAAGTTTTGATTTCTTAAATGTACAGGATATTTTTTATAATACAATGACCTCTTAAAAGTCAAAAGTCAATTCATGGCCCCTTTAAAAATATAAAAAAATGAAGTAAAGAATAAAAAATAATTCACTAGGTTAATGGGGACCAAACAACAGGGTTATTATTGTTAACTAAAACTATTTTAAAAATCATTACTTAGCTAGTAGCAAAGGCAACATTTCTCATTTTTGTTTAGTCTACGTTGAAGAACTAAAATAAATAAAAATAAATAAACTAAAAACATAACAAAAACTATAGACATTTTTTGACATTTAAAAGGATAAAAAAATTATAAACATAAAAAAATTATTAAAACGTTCAAACTAAAATGAAAACCAAAAAATATTTTGAATTTAATTTTTATATTTTCAAAATATAAAAACTAAATTCAAAATATTAACAAGATCTGTGAATATCAATGACACTAAAATAACACTCGTTCTTAAAATTCTCAACATTCATCGATTATTTCTTTAGTTTAGCTTTTTGAAGCTCTATAATCTAGCTACCCAACATCACGAACAGATGATAACACTCACAGGATCAACAGTTCACAATATGTTTCATATTCCCAGCTCTAGATAATCCAATAAAAGGTAAGAACATATAGTCAAGGGAATGATTAGATATAGGGCAAAGAGAGTGAGAGTGAAAGCCACTGTAAAGAGGTGGTACACCAGCTTCTGTGGTGACCTAACGCCTCATGCAAACACAGTTAAATCCTGTGTATACAGAGCTCAGGGGCAGCAACAGTAGGCCTACATCACAACGCTAGGAGAAAACAGAGAAGCGGTTTTCCTTGAGCACTTAAACTGGTTTCCATGTCATCCTTTCATGAGAGAGACAAAATGATGCAAAGGTGATGAGGGGGAGACTGAACATAACAGCGTTTCTTAAGGACCCGCATAACACTGATCTGGATTAACTTCTGTATAATCCTTGCAGGAGGTGAAACTATGGATAAGATGTAACCTCCAATTAGGGCTGGATTGACAATAATAATTAAATGGTGTACTAATTAAGTAATGGATACCAAAAACAAAACATAAAAGTAATGGATTCCAAAAATTTTAATAAAAAATAACTTCAACCGCGTTTTCTTTCACATGTCTGTAGACTTGTAGTACTGCTGCAGGGTTGCAAGTTTGAGCCCAAAACTATTTTTGTCCTGCTCTCCCCTCCTCCCTTTACAATAATGTCCTATCACCCCATAAAAACTGAGAGTAATGCTCTGATAGTGGGGGAAAAAACATCCACACTCCAGTTGCCATGTCTCAGACTAATTTTGAAGGCCCTTAAAAACCCTAAAAAGTAAGTACTTAAAAAATAATTACTCTGGCTGTTTACATATCAATTTTCCACCATTAAAAAAATGAATCGCCAACTAAGAGCCAAGTCTACGGCTGTCATACGGGCTGACAAGAGAGGGAGCCCCGCACGCCCTGGATTGCTGTAATTGAATTGAGTCTATTAGGTAAATCAAAGACTCATAAAGCCGTCGCCTGACGTGCCTGCAGTTGCATATTAGCGATGTGGGCAGAGCTCCAGCGAAAGGCACAGTGCCATACAGCTGCCTTGGCACCGTGCGCGCACACAACACATCACCCACAGGCGGCAGCCACAGTACCAAGCCTGAATGCAGCCATCTTGCACATCTAATCCCACGCATTCCCACTCTCTCACTCACACATGCCCAATCCCCAAGTGTGAAACCAGAGCAGCTCTCTGCCTGCCTGCCTGCAAGTAAGGGCAAATCGCTCTTAACACCAGACTTTGCCCCAGGGGCTAAATTTTTTTCTCTTTGTTAAGGGAAGTGCCCCTGTCCTCCCCCAGCTCCTCATCTTCAAACAGGCAGACAGGTGAGGCCAGGGTCAGCAGCTCAGCTCCCTGCACCTGTGGGAGTATTAGCCCCTCATGGCCTCGTGTGAGCCGGACTCAACCCCTGGCCCAGCCCCAGGTTCCATGAGCCTATCAATACACCTCTCGCTTTATGAAGGGGGCTGTCAGTTTTTCCAATCCGTCTAAAAAAAAAAAAAAAGGCAAACAGGGAGCAAGACAGGGAGCGTGTAACAACAGCTCATAGGTGATTTAAAGAGCATGGAGCTTGAAATCCCCCTGCTTCCTAACCCCCTCCTGTCCGCTACTGGATTCTGGAATCTTTTCCTGTTCGGTCTTGTAAGGTGGGAAACGTGGGATAGATGTGGCTCGGAGACATATACCCAAAATAAATCCCCCACTTTTCCACCTTCTAAAAAAATCACCATCAAGGAATATATCAATGGCATAAAAGGTCCAATTCTGTGAACTCAATACAGTCTAAGATTGGATCTAGCAAAGCGTCATCAAAGTGAACTGAAGCACAACGCTCAGAGTGCTTCGTAATGAGTAATGGGCTTCACTGATTTGTAAAAATGTCAAGAAGCACTCCAGAAGTCAAACATCTAAGAGACGCTTGTCAAAACTCCTGGTCAGAAAGTGATACTTCAAAGTGGATGGAACTTTAGCAAGAACCAACTGAGAGAGTATGCTATGCAGTCCTTCCAGAAAAATGTAGAGGTTTTTTGTGATTGTTGAGGGCAAAAATCTTTGATTATGCGGCACGTTTTCTTAAAAAATGCGATGGAATATGCGGGATATTTCATGCGATGAAATTGCGGGAACTTGCAAAAACTGCAGGAACTTGCAAAAACTGCGGTTTGATGAAAAAGACAGTGATTCCCCCAACACCCTTTTCTCTATGGAGGGATTATTGGGTCAGATTGAAAACTAAAAGTCTAAAACTAAAAGTCTTAAACGAAAACTAAAAGTCTAAGTGGAAAACTAAAAGTCTAGTACATTTGAGAGGCAAATATTGTACTCTTTACTCCGCTACATTTCTATCCATAACCGTGAGTAACCGTTACTCACGTTATAAAAAAAAAAAAAAAAAAATCTCAGAAACCCTCAATTTGTTGTTTCCCTCTCAAACGTGATTGGATTGTGCAGACACCACTGATTGGGACAGCCTATCAGCAATCACCTTCAGCATTTCGCCAAAGTTAACTCCATGGTCAGATTTAGATAAGAGATGAAACCATGGACGAAACAATGGATGAAGACGCAGCAGGTCCATCCCGGGAATGTGCCAACCCGTGGCCCCACCTCGCCAGACTAATTCAATTTTCTGAATTTTCTGAAATGTTCTTAAATGTTAAATAAAGCAACATGGTAAAAATATGAAAATTACTTGATTTTACTTTCAATTCCTTTTAAATTCTCCAAGGTATTAAAATTAACATTTTTCATAACTCCATGTAGGACGTTTCTGTACATAAATGTAAGCACTGTGGCAGTAGTAATGCAATATTTAGAAAATGTACACTTGTACTCTTGATACTCAAGTACTTTTAAAAACAAGTACTTCAGTACTTTTAATTAAGTAGACACTTTTACTTGAGTAAAATTTAGCAAGGGTATCTGTACTTTTACTCAAGTATGAAGCTGTGTACTCTGTCCGCCTCTGGTTCTCACTAGGCTACTACCTTAATGTAAAGAGTCATTCTTATCACTTCCTATGATAAGCAAGCATACTACGTCACAGAAAGTGCTGGAATATTAAAGTTCTCATCTTGTTTTATTTCAAACCTAATAAACACATGCTCAAACTCACAAAACATTGATGAGTCAAACAAGTTCTGTAGCTTTACAAAAGTTATAAACTACAACTTCTGTAAAATGAATAAATAAATTATAAAAAAAATAAATGTGTGCTTCCTGTTTTACAGCTTTTCGAGGATGTTCACGTCGCGTAATTCGCCTTTGGCTAAGCCACACCCTAGAATGTAGATTGACCAATCACAGCGCAGCCAAGAACGAGCTCACACAGAGGTCCAACACTTTTTTACAGCGCTCCATTGACTTTCAACACGGGCGTCTCATATTTTTGGTCTCGGCAGGCTATTACCGTCGTAGTTTTATCAAAAATATGGTTAAACGTTGTGCCTGGGGCATTTGTAACACAGTTAGCGTTTCCCAGAGAGGTTGGAGGGGGGTGTCCGTTTTTTTCCCTTCCCAAAACTGAAGTAAAATCCTGACAAGGTCGTCTTTGGATTAAACAGTGTGGACGTCAGCTAAACCCCTCAAGGATCAACAAACACACCTTTTTTGATTTTAACCTTACTGTGAACTAGTTATACTAGTTAGACAGTTTTATGCTGTTTTAGGTTATGATTTCGGTTCTCATACCAGTTGTTAAAACGCTAGCACATGCTGCTAATAAATACAACGTTAAACTCACGTAGTCCGTTTGCTTTGTAATAACGATTATAGAAGTGAATAGAGACCTACCCAGCTTTGCATGAACAGTGTTGCTCCTTGATATTGTTAGTCCCAGCCTCCGTCTCGATTAGTAGGATATGCGGTGGTTAATTTTTTGACTGTGACTGTGCTTTTGTCTCTATTTGGATGCATTGTTGTCCCTTGTGTGGCGTATTTGAAAAAAATGCAGCCCCCGCATAAATATGCGGACTTTGGCTGATTATGCATTGAATCATGCGATCGCATAATCGCGTTTTTCTGGAGGAACTGGCTATGGGTTATTAAACTTTTGGATTTTTTTTGCCCAAGGTCGGCCCCAGGTTCCAAAAGGTGTTTTACACAGCAAAGCTACAGAAGATACATTTTGGGATTACCCAAAAACCTTTCAGAACAATTCTTAAAATATTCTAACAATCTAAAGAACCTTTTTCCACAGATAAAGAACCTTTTAGTGCAATGGAAAGGTTAACGGTTAATGTTAACGGTTCTTCATGGAAACATACATGGCAATGAAGAACCTTTATTTTTTAGAGAGTTTGATTTAGCTTGCAAGCTGATAACTGGCAAAGGAAAAAAAATCGTTCAGCTGTTATCATAATTAATTTGAGATCCTCTGAGAGTAGCATACTGGTGGTGAAACCAGGCCAGATTGAAAATCTCGCTGTTATTTAAATGGTTTAAGAATTTAGGAGGTGAGTGCGGTCAAAATAAGATCGTTTGTTCTCTCCGAGAGGAAACCGAGACAGCACATCAAAATACATCAAAAGCTCCAGGAACCCTGGGAACATGATGCCACCTCACGCAGGAAAGACGGCAAGGCCAGACAGGCCCACAAATTCCTCCCTGCTATTTGAAAAGGCATTGGGAATAGCCAGGATTCTGTCCAAACCCATGTCCTTTGCATATCCCTTCAGGATGTGGCAGAAACCACAAAACTGGATCAAAAAGGGTGGCAAAACTAATGCACTTACAAAAACACCATGCTGCGTAAATTGTGTATACACAGAACCGACAAACTAGCATGTTTATACTTAACACACATTGGCAAAACTCAGGCCTGAAAACTATACAAACATGCTTTTGATTTAACCCATGTACACAAAAAATGACAATATATACTGTGAAAGAAAATGGAAAAACTAAATAAAATATGATACTGCACATGATCAAGCCATTATAATTCCTGTAAACTTATGCCAAATAGAAAAGCCTTTTTACACTTAAAACTTAAAACAAAACGCACCACAATGCCGACAGGATGAAAACAGCTGGGTCTGAAATTATTTATAATAAGAAACAGTTCCTGCTTCAATTCAAAACATACAATTTTGTTTATTAATAAAGTCAGACAAATGCTTAATGTGTATTAATCAGCAATATTCAATGTATTGTAATGTATTCAATGTATTCTGTCAATAGATTAAACATTTGATCATTAATCTTTTTAGCATAATTATTGAAAATCAATTATATCAAAATATTTTGCTTTAAAGTGTGATGTAAGGCATTTTTTTAAGCGCAATTGTCGCCCGAAGCTCAATTACGCTACATGCGTGTGATGACAACGAGGCTTTCGTACGGTGGCCCAGTAGTGCACAACACAACTAAATTTAAAAAGCAAACATAAGTTCACAACACAATGAAATTAAGCCACAACACAACTAAATGAATCCACAACACAACGGAAAATGTACAACACAACGGAAATAAGCCACAACACAACAGAAAATGTACAACACAACGAAATAAAGCTGCAACCATAGACAGTACAAGAAGTGGACAGAGTCATCTCATTGGAACTCAGTTGAGACAGTTGAAGCCCATTTTTAGCGATTTTTGAGCACTTCCGTTCCTGACGCGCAGACTCAAACCGACTCAAACTAAGCTTAATGACGTGAGCAACCCGTCTGACAGACGTACATCTTCTAGTAGATGTGCGTGAAAACTGCCAACGATAATCTTGCAGAGACGGCGAGCTTGAGCAAAGAGTTCTCTGGTGTGAGTGAGCAGGACTTAGTATTTTTTATAGTATTTATTTTAAAATGTAACGCCAGTACGCCATATTAAGTTAATGCATTGATTGCCTGCGAGCTTCTCCTCCTGTCTGTACGGTCATTCCTGTACAGCACGACAGAGAGTCGAGTGGTTATGACGCAGTCGTTAGCCTATTTTTACAAAAACTGTTTCTACGGGGCCATAATGTAACATAGAAGGTAAGGGAGCCCTTTATACATTGTCGTGTTTCTTTAGAAATAAATAATGGTCAAATGGAGTCTTTAAACGCCTCAGATGTAAAGTTATTTGCTATCAAAGTGACGCCAAAATGAATGGGAGTCAATGGGAATGCTAACGCAAGTGAAGTTCTGCTACAAGATGGCGGCTCCCGCGAAGCTTCAACTTCCGCTCAATGGATTACCCCCTTGGCTGCAACACAACGGAAATGCTCCCGACCACTAGAGGGCTCTCGGAGCGTGATAAAGTTAGTTTTCCTTGCCACTGTTCTATAGAGTCAGCAGACTAAAAAATATAACACCACCATGATTAGTTTTAACAGTATGTAGCTAACTAACCATTGTATATCGACATTTATTAATTCAAAATCACCTACGTGCATTAAAGCTGCATATTTATACACTAGAATGTTTTGACGCGCTACCACAGCACATAAGGCAATGTCTGCCAATTCCTCCAAGTTGTTAAAATATATAATTTGTATTAATTAAAATTACATTCAAAAACAGACATGTTCAAAATCCAAAGCTTGATTGTATTGGTAGTAGACTGACTTACTACATGTGACTTTTTTTCCAATACCTCCCTTCATGTATTAGAGTAAACAATTATTTTCTATGAAATTTCTGTAATATAATAAAAAAAAAATTTTTCTTTTATCATGTTTCAAAGGTTGTAGTTCCTATAAACCAAACTAACTTACAACAGGTGAGATTGTGCCAATAGCTCCCTGTATTCACAGTGCACAATTTGTATTTTTTAAAAAACATTAGGCCTACTGTAATTCACCTAAAGGTCCCAAAGTTTGTTAGCCTCGTGAGACCATCCTGATCTCGCGAGCTTTCAAGGTTTCACTCGCAGATCAGTCTGGATACTTTCCGTTAAAGAAAATTTGGGAGCAGTTCACCAAACGAACGTCCAATCAGCGTTGGCTTTGAGGCGGGTTGAGGTGTGACGCAACGAGAAGCGCGAGAGTTCAGTCTAAAGAACATGGCGGCTTCAGTTATTTGTAAATAGTTACATAAACGGCAAATATCCTTTGCCGACATGTTGCTTATTTGCTGAGCTAACGAGCCTTTACCTGCAGCAGCAAGAGTAGCCTGGCTTGTGGTTGTGTTTTCGTCGTAGCTCTGTTAGTACGTCATATGCTTCGTTGATCTGATTGGTTGATTTGGCCCGTCTATCACCAACATAGGCCAATCAGCTAACCAGTATTTCCGCCCCTTACCAAAACTACTTCAACGGAAGGTTTCCAGATGGATATGCGGAGCAAATCCATCTGGCGGAGTCAGGTTAAAAGTTTGTGGTAGGTTCCAAGTGACTAGACTGACTTATTACAGGTGAAATTGTGACAATACCTTCCTGTAATTCTGCAATTCACCAAATGTTTTTTATTTATCAAATTATACTATAATAAATCATACGTTTTAACCACTTGGTGGAATTGCCAGACGTTCCCTTAGGGATCGCTCTGGTAGTGCGTCAAAGCATTCTCGAGTATAAATACGCAGCTATAATTCATGTAGGTGAAGTAATATTTTATGTTGATATACAATGGTTACATACTCAATAGAACAATGGCAAGGAAAACTAACTTTATCTCGCTCCGAGAGCCCTCTAGTGGTCGGGAGCATTTCCGTTGTGTTGTGGCTTATTTCCATTGTGTTGTGGATTCATTTAGTTGTGCTGTGAACTTATGTTTGCTTTTTAAAATTGCGTTGTGTTGTGCACAACTGGGCAATCGTACTATAGGCTCCGAAGTCTCAAAAAAAGTTTGAAGCATTTTCAAAGTGAAAAAGTTATGTAAATTGTACATTTAATTGATCTCATATATGATCACTTTGGCAGCCCTAATTGTTACTTTTTACTAAACACAGCCATTGTTTTTCATATCATGGCAACCATTATTAACAATCTAAGACCTGTCACTACAGCCGTCTCTCTTTTTCATAAAGACTGACTGCACCTTAATAGAGTGACCATGTGTTTTGTGCAGTGGCAACAGCTAGGGTACTGATGCATGCATGCATGCCCAGACTTGCTTTTATTAGCATAACAGCCACTTCTTGGGAGGTCATGCTTGTGTTTTCCCTAAGTGCTGGTTATCCACCAGGCAACGTCATGCTTTACAGCACAGGAATCCACTCCAAGGGTTACCCAACGCCAAGCATCGGGCTTAAACAGTGGAGGGTCAGACATCTACTAGGACTAAAGAACATGCTCACGGGATACAGATACAAAAGCAGATTGAGCACTCTTGCTGGTTAACATGGTCCATCTCTGTCCTGAAAGACTGTGTCCAAAAGACTTAGTCTCTTAAAACAGGCAGAATATATAAAACATCTGTATGAAAGCTTTAATGCTTTATTGACTGCTAAAAATATTCTTGGAAGATATATTTGTTGAGTTATGGGATAAAATCACTGCCTGTCCACTGCAAAGACACTTAAGCAAGTCAACCTGGTCAAAAGAGAAAGTGCCCACTAAACATTTAGAGAGGCCTCTTAGATACACAAAGACATACTTCATAGAGAAGGCAGAGTGGCTCTTTATGACTCAAGACACTGTATGGGCAGTTTGACCATTGTGTCTAAGCACACACTAACCTGGGCGGCAGGGCCATTACCTCACTCTCTGTTATCACAGTATTGACAGCACTGGGATTTACGTGTGTGCGAGTCGTGTGTCAGCGCGAGATCAAGTCTGAGCATGTCAGTCGTGCCTCCACAAATTGCTGCTTTAATCAACAGAGTGTTTAACAGTAACCAGGGCTGAAGACATGACAGACAGCAGGCAGTGTGCAGCCAGGAGCTCTCTCACACTGTCTCCCACACTGTGAAGGGCAATTAAGGGTTCAAGCCTCAACAGAGGAAGGAACATGGAAAAAATGAGAGGGAGTGTGAGAGAGAAGAGTGTGTGGAAAGCTATCTGTACCCTTTTCTGAACTAATATCATTTAAAATGATGTAGAGGGAATAATGCAAAAAGGCTTGAAAACAGAGGAATTCAAACTTTAGACAGCTGACACTGAAGTACAAATGGTTTTGGCACTTAAAAAAATTTAAGGAATTGGGAGGAAATGCTTAGAAACAAATGGGGGGGGTGGCAATCAATATGTTGTTGCATTGAAAAAACAAGAGTGTTTCTAAACATCAAAAGTCTTCATGAAAAAATGAAATATTCATCAATTTTATAAATGGACCAAGAAAAATGGAAATTTAAGGCTGGAGTGAAATTTGATAAATGAATAAATTACCCACATAAACCAAATGAATGGGCTCTCAAGTGCAAAACAACACTGCCCTCTGGTGGTCGACCTGTCTTGCTGATGTTTCACAGACTGAATGAAGGGAAAGTATGAGGATAAACTTACTGAGGTCTTCTGCCAACTGAACCCTCCTGCCTGTGATCAGCTGGACTTTCTTCTCGTTGTCCTCTCCAAAGTCCTCTAATACTTCTTTAACGTTCTTCTCCAAGCGCCGCACTGCACACACACAAATGCTCTCACTGAAGCCTGTTTAATTTGTAATGAGAGACAACCAAAACTGAAGACTGCAGGAAAGCTTACCTTCTGTGTTAGTGAGCTGTTGTCGAAGAGTATTGCCTGTGATGGCCAACATCCTCTGGATCCTCCAGAACAGAACTACATCATTGCACTCAAGCTGGAACACAGAGAAATACGAGAAACTATTAGCTAAATATAACCTTTTAACACAAACCAAGACAAAAACAGCTATTTTACAGAAACTGTGTACTGTATATAAAGTAAAGAAACATCAAAATGTTTCAGTCTTTGGCCGAAAGAGAGAAAAATTTATGATAATTCAGCGGTTTTCCTTTTTAAATAAATTCCTGTTAATAACTTTCATAATTTTGGAGTACTGAACACAGACACCAATGGTGGTTGTACAATTGAGATTAATTAAATGTTAAATGCATTACATTTATTTACTTATTTATCTTAATTTTGTAGCATCTATTTGTTTTCTATCAGAAAAACTAAAATATAAGCATATATAAATAAATTTAATATCATTAAACATTTAATTCTCTAAAACAAAACAATTTTACTAAAAAGGCATCTTCTCTACCTCAGAGTCTACAAAGTGTCTCTGGTAATAGTAGAAACCTCGCCGGCAGAGGTTACAATGTGATAATGCCTTTTGCAGGAAGTGACGTCGATAGAGCTGGTGCCACGTGTCCTTGATCTACAGTGAGAAATCAGTTATATACACATTAGTATAAAAAAGGCATAAAATCAGATGTGCAGATAGTAATGCTACATATTTTCACTCAGGGTCTCACTGACCAGTACAGGGTCCACCTCCACTCCTCGGCCCTCCAGGTTTTTGCGTACTGTAGTGACCTCATCATTGGCCAGGTAAGCTGTGTGATCTTCATGCAGCTTCAACAGACGCTCTAGCTCGTTTTTGGTTTCATTACGGATGTGCTACAATTGGGAAAGAAAATGATGTTGACTCTCTTTTCACTAGTACCTACAAATACAGTGACACTTAATTATGGCTCCATGATCATAAAAACGATATATATATATAAAAATAAAAAAAGACTGGACAAATATGTAGTTTTGTCTGTCCAACCTGCTCTGGTGATCGATTTTTCCAGCTCATCCACCTCTGCTTCCAGTCTGGCCCCACCATATCTGCTATTACTGACTCAGCTGCAACACAGGAAGATGAGTCACACACTCCATACACAGAGACACAAGAAATGTGTTTGTGAGGGGTAGACATACTGTCTTTAAGACGAGACTGTAGCGTTTCCTCCATGAACTGAATAGCAGCATCCCACTGG
Source organism: Chrosomus eos (assembly GCA_036326025.1). NCBI lineage: Eukaryota > Metazoa > Chordata > Actinopteri > Cypriniformes > Leuciscidae > Chrosomus > Chrosomus eos. The sequence goes on from CM070828.1 coordinate 28,801,789, forward strand.
GGCTTGTCTGTGATAGAACGATCCTCCAAAGCGTTGTGTTGAATCACTCTCTGTACCGCACATACATGAGTAACATTTACTAACAGCACTCAAGAAACCCTTGTGTGCTGCATTAGCAAAATAACATTATTTCTGGTTATAAATTCTATATTGAATTTATGGCGTTTCTGGTTTGTGTATGATATTTACCAAGCTGTCCATGGCTCTTTCATTCCACTTGTGTCGTTTGATGCTCTCATCTTTGACAGCTTCCTTAAGCTTATCAAAGATGTCATCCTGATCTTTCCCTTTGTATTCTGCCATGAAACGGGCAAACTCCTCCTGCAACGTTTCCCAAGCAACCTGAGTATGAAAGAAAAGAAGACAGATTTAAAAACTGGACGAGAGAAATTTGATTTTCTCATGGTGTTATACAGCAATGTATAGTTTGGGGTCAGTAAAAACTTGTTGCTGTTTTTTAAATTAATAGTTTTATCCAGCATTAAATTGCTCAAAAGTGACAGTAAAGAGTTTTACATTGCTGCTGCTGCAAAAAAATATCTGTATTTGAAATAAAGTATTTCAAAAATACTATTGATTTCTGAAGACTAGAGTAATGGCTACTGAAGACTCGGATTTTCCACCAAAGAAATAAATAACATTTTAACATATAACAAAATACAGTTCTTTTAATCTAATAATATTTGATAATAATACTGTTTTACTGTAATTTTGATTAAAAAAAATTCAGTCATAAGAGACTACTTTAAAAAAAAAAACTTTAAAAAGATCTTACAGATCCAAACTTTGATTGGTAATATAATATCATATAAACTTTAGAGGAGAGCAAAGGGGATGTCAAAAACCATCTTTGTAACCAAATAAAATTTCAACATTTCGCATAAACAGTCTTTTTTTTACCTGATGATTTGGGAAATTTAACTACTAAATATCAAGATTCAGCACAAAGGAAATACCAGTGTTTCACCAGCGATGATTACCTCTAGTGCTTTATGAGGAAGTTGTTTATCAGTCCACTGCTTGAGTTTAATGTCTACAGTGGTGTTGAAAGTGCCCGAGTTCATGGTCTGGGCAGCAGGCAGGTAGATGTTCTCAATAACGTGTGTTGAAACCCTTTCCCAAAGCTTTTTCTGTAAGATGGACTCCCTACAAAGACAAAATGTATGTACATGACTAAAATGCTATCTAATAGAGACCAAGAGCAGAATTAACAATGTTAATTATGCCATTTTCAGTCCCCACAACTATCAAATAACAAATACAAATTAAAGCTGCAAGCAGCGATGAAGCGGGCCCTCGCACCCGTGCCGCCGCCACCCGGTGGTTTTAGGAAGACAGAGCACGGTGGGCAGTATGTAATGATAATAAATATAGGAGGACTATATATGTCAAAGTATTTGTATTTGCCACACTTCCTGCTACCAGCAGTTGGCACTATTGCTATAACCAAATATGAGCATGGTCATGTGTTCAGGACAGGACTCTTATCAAACATGTGAAGTTTGGGGCAGATCGGACATTGTATGCCCGAGTTACTGCAGGTTGTCTGTGGTTGCCTAGCAACACCGGAACTGCAAGCAATATTGAGCTATGACATATTCATGCACAAATCACCAAAAGGCTGAAATTGGGTGTATATTTGTCAGGCCGCCAAGGGCACACCCTTCGACGAAAACTCAAGATCTTCGCAATTTAACGTCGCAAAGGCCTTAAGATTACACTCACCAAATTTGAAGAGGATCAGATCAAAACTGTTGGAGGAGTTCGTTAAAGTACAACGTCTGGAATTGGCAAAAACTACACAAAATCTGAGAGGAAATTAAAAATAGCTGACTTCCTGTTGTGTTTAGGGCTATGCTCCAAGAGACTTTTTTGTAGGTATTGTGTCATTACATGTATGTACCGAATTTCACACCTGTACGTGAAACGTAGAGCCGGGGCAATACTGTAGAGGGCGCTATTTAGGGCTGTCACTTTTGAGAAAAATCACATTCGAACGGATATCGAATATCAAGCAATATATTCGAATATATTCGAATATCTACGAGTAAAATGTAAAAGTTAATGAACAACCTCGATCTATCAGGAAACGCCATATATGGTCGCTGTCGCTGAATTTAACTTTCCTTCATGAAGAGTTTTTCTTTTGCGTGAAGAAGCCGTTCGCCGGAGATGTGTTAAAAGACAGCGGAGTACATTCATGATTCATGATACACACATTCATACCAGTATAATAATCCTCCTGGCGCCGGGTCTGGGTGAGTAATTTACTCTCTTACCTTTGTTCTTTGACACTTTAAGACCAGCCGTTGCTGAAGGAGACGCGATCTGACCACACAGAGATGGATCTGACATGCGTCCCATTTTCTCGCAAATCTCTACGTTCATTTAAGGCTTTATTTAAATAATTTAAGACTGCTCTTACATTCATTTGACATAATTTGTGTGTTATGGTTTGTTCAAGCCCGAAAGAGAACTCGATACTTACACGCGTCTTTTCTGTGGGTCGTGTGTGTGTGTGTGTGTGTGTAATAGGCAGGAATTATAGCGCGGTTTCTTTCGTCTTGTCTTTATCTTCCATTTTCAAAACAAGCTGGCTATATTGGCTATTATTCGCTTGATTTGGTCATGGGCTTACGCTACAATATGTTTAGAGCGGCCGCTACTGGATGAGATGGCAAACAATAAATAAAAAGCAAATGATAGACTGTAAAAAATGCGCAAAACATGGCACTTTAAAAACCGGATAGTTTATTTATATTCGATTTCGGATATTTCACGTCATATTCGAATGCATATTCGAATATCGAATAAAAAGTGACAGCCCTAGCGCTATTGAACCATTTTGCCCCACACATTTGTCAGGCTGCCGAGAGTACACCCTTCGACGAAAACTCAAGATCTTCGCAATTTAACGTCACAAAGGCCTTAAGATTACACTCACCAAATTTGAAGAGGATCAGATCAAAACTGTAGGAGGAGTTCGTTAAAGTACAACATCAGGAAATTACGAAAAATGCACAAAATCTAGGAGGAAGTTCAAAATAGCTGACTTCCTGTTGTGTTTAGGGCTACGCTCCAAGAGACTTTTTTGTAGGTATTGGGTCATTACATGTATGTACCAAATTTCATACCTGTACGTGAAACGTAGAGCCGGGGCAAAATGTGGGGGCAATAATTTACCTAATTTGCCCCACCCAATTTTGAAAACCATATCACATGTAAATTTTCACCACTTCTGAAGCGTGTGCAAAGTTTCATGAGTTCTCGAGCATGTTTAGGTACTCTCAAAAGCGATTCTTTTAAGAGAAGAAGAAGAAGCGGAAGATGTGGAATATTTCATGTGGAAAGTATAGGACTTGGCATTAAGACAAAGATGAGAATATTCTGAGGCTGACGGTCAAGCTCATTTATCATAAAAGGCACCATATTTCATAGCTTCCTGTTTGCTTTGTTCTATCGTGGCACATCAATATACACACATCTTCAATAACACCAAACTAGCGCTGCCCAGAGAAGCCACCCTCCAGCTATTCATCACGCCATTGATTTGAGAGGCTGATGGAGCACACTGGGCCGCCTACAAACATCTGATCTATTTCATTTAGCTTGCTCCTCTGGGTTTGGGGATCATAACTCTAGGTAAAGCTTGCAGCTCTGCATTCTGATGGTAGAGTCAGTCCTGAAGCCATGAGATGAAGAAAATGAGTTTAAAGTCAGTCAAACAACAATGAGAGTGAGTATTCCTCATTTGTTGGGGTTTTGTTGATGGACAGGATATATGCTACTAACACAATAAAACATGTTCAATATTATCCATGGTGTTTGACCTTGGAATCATCATGTTTTTGTAAATCCAAAGTCAATTACAGAGTAGGCAGAACAAAATTAGTAAGAAGCCAAATTTTGGCGATTTGAAAGTCCTACAATTAATTTTATAGTTAATGAAAAGAGAAGTGCTCACCAGTGTTTTGGTGTAACTTGACTCAAGCTGATCACCTCATCCAAGATCTCATTTTTGGCCTTCTCATAGAGTTCATTCTATGAATAAAGAGCATGACATATACATTATAAAACATAAACTTAATGTCTGGTCATATCACATATGCTTATTAAAGAGCTTTTACTGTACATTACAGAATTGTAAGCACTTCTTTACTTTTTGCAAGGACAGCACATTGGCAACATATTTATACTAGTAATATTCAATAATGTTGTATTGATTATATGCCATACTTAAATTAAAATACACTTAACAAGGTGCCCAAGACTTAAAGATCTAGTCTAGATCGGCCAGGAGCTGATTCTTACCCTGTCAAGCTCTCGTAAGCGAGGATAGTTGTTCTTCCACTCAGTCTCCAAGTTAAATCGAGATGCTGGTCAACAAGGAAGGAAAGTTCAATTTAGATAATTTTCATTAATATCTATAGATTTGTAAAGGAAACAAATCTGAAGGGCCATTTTTTTATGTTTTTAAAACTAGGGATAGTCCATCCAAAAATGAAAACATCTGTCATTATTTATTCACTCTTATGTCTTTCCAAACCTGTATGACTTTCATCTGCGGAACACAAAAGAAGATTCCCATTGACTTTTATTGTATTTTTTCTCCTTACACTTGAAGTCGATGTAAACCAAAACTGTATTGAACATTCTTCAAAACGTGTTCTTCTGTTACATAGAATAAATTCAAACAGGTTTGGAACATTTTTTCAATTTTGGCTGGACGATCCCATTATATAATTTTATGGACATTCATTACATGTTGAGGATAATGAAATCTCAGTACCACTAACATGCAAAATTCATAACTTTTCGATATCAGTTTATATGACTGTAGCAAGTAGGTCAGACGTACAGTAGGTTAAAACATTAGCAACTTGGCTATTGATGTCATACTAAAATAAAATAGATTATCTATAAAACAATGTGTTTAAAGTTCACTTAGCCACCTAAAATAATAGTGAACTTTGACAAAAAAAAAACTTTTCAGTAGCCCTATTCTTCCCATCTCTGTCTCGTTCCCCGAACAGGGACACCAGATAGCCTGCGCTGTGCTCGTGATCAATGCACCGGGAGCCAGGCGTGCACTGTATCAGCAACCCCACGTCCCCCTGGGGCCCCGCGTCCCCAGCACACACACGGGCCGGACGTCTCGCTCACACAATGGAGATGACGCTAATTGCTCTGGTTATCGGGACGGCCCTGATGCAGCTGTGGAGATCGATAGCCCACACAAAGGTTTGAGGAGCGTCCCGGGTCAGGTAATAAATCTAGAGGTAGAGCGTTAGCAGGGGTGGCCTGTTAATTGGCAGCGTGGAGGTCTACAGCGTGCCCTGTGCAGAACGTCTGAGCTGTGGTGAAGTGTGACGGGAATCAGCACGCACGGGACTGGGGAAACAGCTCTGCTGAGGTGGGTTTCAGAGTTAAGTGGCTGTCGAGCTGTTGGTTTGGATTCTATTAAGGTTTATTTACTGGGTCTCCTTAGAGCTGATGTGTACACTTCTCAAAACGCCCTTGAAGATTCAGCATCTTATTAAGGGATAAAAATAGCAATAATCAAACTAAAGACTTCAGTTCATATCTCTTTTTAATTTGAATGGTTTTCAGATATGTAATAGAGCTGTGGTTAACATCCTTTCTGACTTCAAGGCTCCCCATTGTCCATAAGAATAAGAGGATCCATGGCTTTTTCAGTCATTTGTGATATACCGATTGACCTTTTTTCATACTTTGATGACGTGTTTCCAATTATCAAAACTGTAAATCTAGTAATTCGATTTTATATTTTCAAAATTGCGTGCATATACAACACAACACATTGTTACATTAGCTTGGAATTACATTTCAGAAAATCTGCTGTGTGGATGTTTGTAACACAACGGCTAAGGGAGTGACGGCAAATTTGACACCTTTCTCTTCCGACAACCGTAATCAATCTCTCAATATTTTTTTCTCAATATTATTATTTAACATTTTTATATTTTCAGATTATTTTAATGTTCGTTTTGTCTTATTTTAAATTATTTAAAGTCATCTTGTAAGTTCGATAAGGTCCCACTAATGGTCCCTGGCTCCCTGGTTGCGAACCTGTCCTAAAAGTATAGTGCAGACAAAAATGCCATATTTGAGAAAATAGAAAATGTTTCTGAGGGAAAAAACAAACATTCTTTAAGTCTGTTCTTCACAGAATGCTATCATGTAGCTTTAGAACAGTGATTTTCAATCCTGGTCCTGGGGAAACGACAATCTGCACATTTTGTATTTCTTTTCTCTTACCTTTGAAGGCATCTGCTTGTTGTTCCACTGACTCTCTCACCATCTTCCAGAAGCAGTCTGACACAGCAAGACTCAGGTTCTTTGTGGTCACCTGATGAGCTTTCAACATGCCATCCCTATAGCAGTTTGATTAAAGACTGTCCAATCAAAAACAGGAGACAGATTATAGAAAAGGTAAGGTAGAAATATGCATTTGAGTCCTACCTCAGCAGTTTTGAGTTCTGGAAGAAGTCCTCCTCATAGTCTTTGATGGAGTCTATGCTCTCATTAGTACTGCCTGCAAAACAATCATGGGTTTGAATGACATCCAAGTCCAGCAAAATGCGAATGCAATTGAGAAAGATCTCATTCTTTACCTTTGCCGGTTACTACTGCAAAGTAGCCCAAAGCCTTCATTGGGAATAATCTGCCTTCAACAATTTGCTGGATCTACAAATAGAGAAAATGAATAATTTGAGGCAACTAACAAAATATTTTAATCTTGTATATGAAGTGTAAAACCTTCCCATGAATGCCATCACCTGCACATAACAGCATTTAATATTTCCTTCTTAGTGTCAGAGGATAAAAAGGAGCTCCCTCTAGTGGCTAATACAGCAGGAAGCAAATTGGGGGTTTGTGTAGTGAAATATCTAAAGGTCTTACTCTGTTCGGACTAGCTAGATTCTTTTCTGCCAGGTCAACCTTGGTAAGAACAAAGATGGTCCTTTTGCCCTGAGGGTCCATCTGACTGACAAGATCAGTGACTATACTACGCTCTGCATCTACTGAGCCATCTGAAAGAGAGAAACAAAACAAGAAACAGAAATATTAATAGTGTTGGCTAGAAACAGTGATGGCACACATATTTTAATGAAAGAGTGAAAACTCACCCTGAATGCATAGGATGATGGCATTAGGATTCTGCATGTAGGCTTTACTCATGCTAAAAATGGTTTCCTTTGTGTCAGCAGCCATGCCGGTCGTCACAGTCTGTACACAAATGAAAGTCAATCAAGTCAAAAACCAGTGTAACATGTTCTGCATAGATGTATAAGCTTATATTATGTGTGGGTCTCTTACACTGATAACCCCGGCAAGTCAACAAGCACCATTCTCTGGATTCCTGGGCCCTTTACACTTAAAGAAATGGTCTGAGACAAAATAGAAAACGCATGAATGATGAATATTAAATCATTTAGGCAGATTCAAGTGTAAATCTTTTCACAGAGCACTGAAGGAACAAGGGTCTTACCTCAGGGCTGACTGTCTGACCTTCCTTCACACTCTTCCTCATCCGGAGTTCAATCTCGCGCCTCAATGCAGCAAGCTAGAAAAGAAAAGAACCTTATCTCAGTCACAGACAAATATAGAGACTTACAAACTTGTACTACATCATTTTAATAACTTACATCCTCCTCTTTCCCGAGGTCAAACTCACGAGTGCTGTCTTTGAACATTGCTACATGGTGAGGGCCTTCACTCAATGTCACCTTCAGAATAAAACAAGTCAGGTAAAAGCATCACAACTGTTTTCAACATTGAAAAATTAAGATTTTTTTTGTATCAAATCAGAGGTCAGGAGAAGTTAGGAAGTGAATTAGTTTAATGCACCTTGACAGGAGACCTGGTCATCATTTCTCCAGAGCCTCTGGGGAAGATTCTAGCTTGAGCTATCATTTCCAACACACTAGTCTTTCCTGAACTCTGGTCTCCAACCACTACCACCTAGAGAAGAGAAGGTGTTTTATGAGGCCATATTACAGGGAAATAAACAGATTGCAGTAATATGTTATGTTCAGAGGAGGGAATGTGAGTTTTCCTGTAGAGAATTATAACTTTGACCTGTAAAATGTAGTTTGTTAGCTTTTTACTTTTTATTGTAATATTTATATTTTAAACCATTTTTAACTCAATGCAGCATACATTCTATAGACATTTTTGAATTTAAAATATTAATCTACAAATTAATCGATTTTAAAAATAGTTACTAGTCACTAGATTTGTGTAAATATTTGACATTCTAAAAGAAGAATAAATAAGCATAACACTGACCCTTGGCAGGTGATCTTGGGTGTTGTAGTTGGAATCATAATCCGAGAGAATGTCCAGGACTTCAGAGTACATATCAATCAAAGACTTCTGCACAGGATCAAAAACAGGATAAATGCTTCAACCAAACCCAGCGATTTGTTGTGTTCACCAATAAAAAAAAAAAGTGTTAAAATCTGACCTTGACTTTTCTTTGGTGAATCCCCTTGTCATCTTTCTGCAACACAACTTTCCTCAGCTCCTTATTCTCCTTTTCCAGACGCTCTAGCATTCGTTGGTACTTCATCTATACAAACATGAGAGAAATTAACAACTTAAAAATGAACTACTCAAAATCAAGACTTAAAATCAATGGCATTTAACAGTTAATACCTGAGTTCGAAGAAGTTCTTCCTGAAGCTGATCAACTCTTTCTTTATCAGATGACTGTAAGCACAAGAAACAATGTAGCAGACTATGATCATGTTATTTCTTTTCAGGAGAGCTGATCATCTTCCTAATATCCCCCTGTAAGAGTCATTGCACAAACAATCCACATCTCATGCATTCAATTCCAGCGAGTATCCCAGCAGAGGAAAGGCAAGTTAATGCAAAGAGAAGAAATTACACTTCCAAGCATTTAATCAATCATTTATTCTTTACACAAATCACCACACACACACAAAACGATTGGTGAAGAATGCTTAGATTATAAATCAACGCATCAAAAGTGCTTCTTGAATCATTTATTGGCCCGCACCTGCAATGCAATTGTTGAGCACACACACCACAAACTACAGGGCAAATCACAGAAAAGCAGTGAATGATTGGACACAAAAGAAAGGACACAAAAGATAAACATCAAACATACACAAACACACATCTACATAAAAAACAAGGGTGTGTGATATAAAATGTTTTTTTGTTTTCTGCTAAATAACATGTTTTTTGCCTATTTGCAGACAGACTATGTAACCGTTTCTGGTGTGAGGCAGGTTAATTTTGCTGGCCAACAGCTGAAGCAAAGTGCATCGCACTCCATGTGGCAGGACGGCACACCACTCCATGCAGTGAATATAAACTGTACACGTGGGACTGTGTAAATAAATGGGTTTTGCATGAGAGAGGCAGAATGGATAGAGTTTGGGCTTATCGCAAAATTATGAAAATATACAAGACTCAATACTAGTATTAGATGGACTGCAAGTTTTTTTTTTACTTTCACAATAACAATTTGTTTAGAATATGGGTCTTTTAAAAGCTACTTAAATGAAATGTTGAAATGTTTCACTAAATTGTAGATTAACGTTTTTAAAGTTTTAAATGTCTATGGCATAAACAATGGGGTTCAAAAGTCTGGGAGCACACTAAACAAATCGGAAAATAAAATAAAAAGTGTATTTATTCTTGGAAATAAATGTTTATTTTTTTGTTGTTTAAGTTGTAGCTAAAATTATAAACCAAGAAACAGTATAGCATTAATTGAATGAGAAATATGATATACATAAAGATTCTGCTCTATTTCTAGGTCACTAAAAAATTATCAAATTTGTGACTGATCATGTGAAGATATTTGTACAAAAGGTCAGATTTCTTTCCATTGAAGATCACAAAATGCTCTTTGGAACATTCTAAAATAGAAAGGCATTTTGCCACACTGTAAGGGGTAAGTTGTCACAATAGAACATTCCATAAAGAAAAATTATTATAGGCTTTCCAGCTAAATCTAAATGATGATAAAACACGTAACATTTTAATTTAATTTTTAGAGGACATACCAATTAAAAAAAGTTATTCTAATTAAAGGCAGTTTTTTAATTTTATGTTTAAATAGAAACAGGCTGTGTGACAACACAGTATCCTCTATATTTGGTAATGACAACTTATTTAATAAATAAATAAAAAAAAGTTTGATCTAGTGGTCTAAGACTTTGAGCCCCACTAAATAAGCTATGAGATGGAATAAGATCACAGTGAAATCAGCATTTTGGTGGGAAGAGCATGTAGCCAAACAGACGCTCAGATTAAATTAAAATCCAAAAGCGGATTAAGCTAAATTCTCGCTTAGGACATGTCATTTCCAACAGGCGCCTGGATGGGTGGAGCAAGCTACTTATTTGGCTTGTAACTTAAGTATAATAAAGCTGTATTTCTCTCACACCAGTCGTGAATACCTCCACCATTCTGCAAACTATATTATAAATATAAACATCTTCATTATAGTCAGCTAATAAGAACATGAGAAATATGTATTTCTGAGTGTCAGAAATGCAATATATCCTTTCATTAGCACAACGTAACTAAAATCGAATGGCGTGGGGCAGTCAAAGACTGGCATGAGAGCCACAGCGTCAGAGGGGTGGTGGGGGAGTGGACCTTCACCTTGCTTTTGGACTGCGAGGGGCTGGGGTTCGGGGCCGGGCTGGGACTGGGTTCAAGCGGCGGAGGCGGAGCATTATTGGCTGCCGCCCGCCGCATCTCCTCCTCATGCTGCTGGATCTGCTGCTGAATGAGAATGAGCTCGCTGAGCAGCCCCTCCTGAGGGACGGCACAGTGACAGAGAGGGGCAGTCAATCAACCTGCTTAACAACCAATAGGAGGACATGGCAGAGCGTTTGGGTAATGGTCCGCCTCACTGCTCTTGATAATACAGTAGTTTTGAACTCGGTTATGGCGAACCTAAAATCTTAAAGAGCATAAGAAATGACCATAAAGGTCTCTCAGCAAACGGGAGGGGAAGAGCTGAACTGCGAACAACAGAGGAAATTCAAAAGAGAACATTTATTCGCACTAGTAATAATGTTGAGTCACATTCAAGACCTGCACTCACAGTCAATGTTGTCAAGCTGCTATAATTGCAGTAAGGGCACATCTAAGTTTTAATAGATTAACTAATTTCATATAAAACTAGTGCTACAAGGGAAAGCAAGCATTTGAGGAATAAGTGATTGAGTAGCAGAACAGTGCAAAGCCTAAAGCTGGAGAGAGCAAATATTTACTACACATCTTTCAAACACCGCTGCTTCTGAATATATGTATTAGGCTAATTGAATCATTTAGTCTTACACACACTCATACTTCCATTCAAAAATTTGGGGTAGGCACTAGGCAGGCCTACGTTTTTATTTTATTTTATGCTTTTGCTCACCTAGGATGCATTTATTTGATCATAAATATAGTAAAACGGTAATATTGTGAAATATTATTACAATTCCAAATAACTGTTTCAGCAGCCATTTCCTTAGTCTTAAGTGTTACATGGTCCTTCAGAAATTATCTAATATGCTGATTTGATGGCAAATAATTATTTCTTATTATTATCAATGTTGAAAACAGTTGTGTGGTTTGTGTCATTTTTTCTTTGATGAATAGAAAATAATTTAATTGAAATGAAAAACTTTTGTAACATAATACATGTACAGTGACTTTTTATCAATTTAATACATCCTTGATGAATAAAAGTATAAACTTATAAAATATTCCAAATAAATGTTATCACCCCAAACTAAATGATAGTGTAAATATGCTTAGACTTCCAATATAACTGCTACAACCTTGTCTGTTAAGACATTTCATGGGATAGATGCTCTTTTAGAAATGCTAATATGAAAAAGTTCAGTGTTAATCTAAGATAAACTAAAAAGTATATCGTTTTCAACTGTAGACAAAGAGTGATTTCATGAGTGATGAAACAAAGAAAATGAAAAACAGAACACTGACATTAAACATGAGCATGCATATCAAGTATTAAATCCTTTTTAAAAAAAGCAAAATGACCATGGCAGACAAACATGGAGTTAAGGAGAGGGAAGCTTTTAGACAGACAATAAGCTGAGAAAGACAGAAATGAATCATCAATCTCCTGGAATACGGGTTTAAACAGTTGCAGGACAAATGATATGTCAACCCTTTGGATTTATTCAATTTCAGGTTATAAAACTGGTTATAACAGGTTATAAAACTGGATCTGATCTTTAAAACACCTTGAAAAAAGAAGATTTTAGAACATCTAAAATTAAGAATTGTTGACTTGCATGAAGCTAAAAATTACACAAAAAATGTCTCAAAAACATTTGCAAAAAAACGTCATGTTTCAGCATCTCAAATGATAAAAGAGACATCTGTCCACTGAGAGAGAATTTCATTCAAATATTGTGAAGGTGTCCAAAAGAGGAAAATAACAAGAGCAAAGTTCAGACAACAATTTGAATTAGTTGAGTAATGGGGCAGCTTAACTCTTTCCAGCGTTTTTGTTGTTGTTGTTGCAGCGTTCATGATCATTTTCACAATTTCATGGCCCGCAAGATATTTTGTTGTATGAATATCACATGCAATATATCAAAAGAAAGAACAGACCCTCTGCTTTTAAACAAAAACAATCCATTTTATGCTAATTTCATGCATGCTTCAACACTTGAATAAGTTTCATAAAAAAAGCTACATTGAGCAAAAAGCTGAGAAAATGACTTTTTTGTCAAAGACTACATCTGGATCAGATTCAGTACAGTGATCAAAACATAGATGGAGCAGACAGAGTCCATCAACACTCCCAAACCTTCACAGTCCTATAGCTCATCCTGGGTCGACATTTCATTCGGTAACATTAGGTCGTTTTGATTTATAAGCTGATTATTGTTGATGAACGCATTATTTTTCACTCGAGATTGCTCGTTTCTGCTTCTTCTTTTCCTGAGTTTTGATCTGGATAAACAGTACTAGCCTAGTTCAGGTGATGTGTTACAGCGCCCCCTACCTTACAACAGTGACTACACGGAAAGCAGTAAAATCTTGTCAATGGCAGGGAAGCATTTTCTCATCAAAGTTGAGATAGCTCGGCAATGGCGGGGAAAGAGTTAATAAAAGAGAAACTTAACTTCAACATTAGCAAGTTGCCTGTCACAAGCTACTGAAACAGTGTCTATAATTATTTACAAGGACTACAAAAGCAGGATAGCCATCAACCTATGGTGGTTGCCCCTTATAGTAAATAGTCTAAACAATAGCAAAGCAACTGGCAACTCACTTAAAGCTGGAGAAAAGCCCAAGCAACACATCTTGGCAGAAAAATGGAAATAAAGAAACTTAAGCTGCTGACTTAAGAGCTGTCATTAATATATGGTCTAACTTTAGCATTCAGAAAAGCCATTTGAAACATAATTTATGCAGTAAAAAGAGAGACATTTACCTTCTTGAACTGTTTATCACTGCTGTCAGACATGGCTGCAGATGTTGGCGGTATATCTGGTGCTCTCAGGGATGAATCACCTGTGGTTTCTAGAAAAAATAAATACAACATACAAATACAAATTATTGTTCCCTTTTTTTCACATTTAGAAAAATTAACTGTCATGTGACAACAAAAATCAGCATGCAAAAGTATATACTGTATTGCTTGTAGTTTAAAGCAATTTCATCACCATATCCCAAAAGAGACTCAAAGGTTTGAAAAGTAAATGGTGCAAAAATGCTTGAGAAATAGTTCATAAATGATCAAGGCATACTTTAAGACTACATAACAGAGCATATTATTTTAAGATTGTATGAGTGTAGTAATGAGAATATATACTGTATGAGATATATGTGCAATATGCTATAGAAAACATGAACAGGAATATGAACATTATATAAAAATGCAGTTCTAAACAACCGTTCCCTCTCTAAGATAGCAAGAATTCAGATTAGATATTCAGTCAGTGTACTTTTCAAAACTCTTGAGCTGTATAGAACTTCACACATTAAATTAGTAATATCCATGGAAAAAGAGAAAGTGACAAACACAGGGAAGGGCTCACAAAATCATTAGAGAGGAGAAGGTGAAGTCAAGGGACCAAGTGGCAAGACAATTAAAATCGGAGAAACCACATTCACAGATACTGTTAGTGTCATTAACTGCATCTCTACTGTAACTGTAAATGCATCTGAAACTGACTGTGAGTGACCTATGGTAACTGAACGCTGTGGCATCCAATTAAAAGATCTCAGCAAAGGGTATAAATATAAAAATTCAAACAAACTAAATAACACTTGAGTCTTTGTGATCCAGTTTAGACTAAATATACACTAGCGTTAAAAAGTTTGGGGTCAGTAAGTTTTTTTATTTTTTATGAAAGAACTTAATACACTGGTTCAGCAAAGATGCATTAAATTGAGGAAAAGTGACAGTATAGTCATTTACATTGTTACAAACAAAATCTATTTGAAATAAATGCCGTTTATTTGAATGTTCTGTTCATGTGACACTGAAGACGTGAATCATCGGTGCAGAAAATTCAGCTTTGCATCACAGGAATAAATTCAATTTTTAAATATATTGAAATGGAAAACAGTTATTTCGAAAACATTAGAAAATATATAGCCAACCCCAGACTTTTGAAAGACAACGCAACACTGTAACGCAACTGCAACAGGAAGCTTACTTTATCTTTAAAAAAAAAAAAAGAAGCTGTAGCTCTGTACAGACAATAAAGCCATTTCTGACTAACAACATTATTCATATTTTAAAGATTATTCCCTGTTTTGCTGGTCCATCCTTAGAGGCGCACACCCCACCATCAACTTAAATCCATTTTACATCAGTGCAGCAGATCAGGAGGAATCGAGGCACGCTAAGTGAGGCATTTACACACCTAATAACAGACGCAGACCAGAAGCTCCATTGACTTCACTACCCAAACCTGTGAAGAACGTGGAGGGAGGGAGAGGAGAAGGGAGGAACAAGAGGAACAAATGAAATGAAAATAAAATAAAAGTTGTAGAAAAAGCATGGAGCGCTCATTCCATTACACATTGATTGGGATTCTAGCGGACAAGCAGTGTCAGCAGCACTGTACACTGGAAAACATGTTAAGCAAATAAATAACCCAGACTTAAAGCTACACTGTGTGATTTTTACCCCCATCTAGCTGTGAATAGGTATATGACCATCCAGTGAATATTAGTTTCTGTTCCTCTTAATTCCGATTTCGGTTTAACTCCTACGGTGGCCAATGTAGTCCAAGATTAACATGGCTTCAAGTTCGACCACGTCCATGAGTGTTCCTTCAAGGATACGCGAAAGGCGAAGCTTGAATTAACGGGTATGTCCCTCTTTGGCTAATCTACTTTCAAGATGGAGAGGCAACATGGCGACCGACATTAGAACCCCTTGCCCGTGTGTATTTTCAATGGCATATTATACACTCACGAGAATACTTTATTACTTGAACGAAGTAAATATACATTAATGAGCACATTAATGAACACAAGAACTAAGTGTTTTTAGCTAAGAATAAACTAAAAAAGTTACACAGTGTAGCTTTAAGTGAACAAATCTTAAAATGCCTCAATGTCATATTACTATTAGGAAGAAACTGATTACGCATATATGAAAATGATTATAAGCAATGCAGTGTCTAAAAATAAACTGATCCATTTAGTTGGCAAAAATCACAGAGACAAACCACATGGTTAGATTTAGCACCTTGAAGCTTTAAAAGATTTTAACATTCAAACACATTCACATAAACGGTCTGACATTCACAAAAAATGCAGTAAACTACAACGGCAAAGACCATTGACTATTTCTCATGTGTCACATGATACTTGAGAAATCATTCTAATATGCTGATTTGGTGCTCAAGAAATATTTCTTGAGATTATCAATCTTGAAAACAGCACAGTGTCAATGTCACTTTTGATCAATTTATTGCATCCTTGCTGAATAAAAGTATTAATTTCTTTTTTTTTTTATTCTATGTCATTTATCTTTATTCAGTATGTATCCATCATGAGGTGTGTGTGAAAGACATTGCTTACCGCTGGAGAGGAGGCTCTTCAGGAAAGTGAAGTTCTCTCCGACCTTTTCCATATCGGGTAGTAGTTTGGCTATCTCTTCTAGTTCAGGCAAAGCTCTGGCAAGCTTCTCTTTATTCGGGAGCAAAGAAATTACATCATTAGCAACCCAACCAAATGTATCCAGTGCACTTACACTAAAAACACAAAATAATAATAATAAATATATATATATATATATAAAAATATATTTCCGATATATGGCCGACCAGCCTTAGCACACACAGCTCAAACAGCAATGCTATTATTTGAAAAAGTAATTAATTTTTGCAAGAAATTGATGCATTATTAATAATAAATAGAACTTTTACTTTTCTCATATTATTTTCATCAACAATATGGTTTAATTAAAATCATTTAATTATTGTCCATGTGGAAGCTGTTCAATTTTATTTATCCATGGCACATGCCTTTTTATTTTTTTGTACGTGTTATCTAATAACTTGTTTGCATTATTTAGCCATATTTTTATTTCATTGTATTTTTTTTTTATAACTAAATTTGGCTCTTGGAGAGTAAAATCTAACACTTGTTCTAACTAGGCTACTGTATGCTGATTTATGTTTAAGTGCTTGGGCAATGGCTTTTAATGGTAAGCCTTTTGTTTTGGTAATCAGGCTCTCAAAAAAAAAATAAATAATATGGATTTAGATCTATCAGCCAATATATCGGTTATTGGCTTTCAGATATAAAGAATTATTGGTTATCATATTAGACAAGATTTCATATCGATGAATCCCTAGCATAAGCATATTTTTTATTATCAAAATATGGCTTTCTGAATTACTTACCTAAATCAATATTTTCACTCAGCTCCCAAATGAAGTCTGGCACAATCCATGTGTATTGGCTCATATCAGGAAGCATATCCTTCCATTCATCATAAGTCTGTAAAAAACAGAACAGACAGTATTTATTGTCTAGTAGTGGACTAATAAACATTTTGCCTGATTCCAACAGCCAATTAGTATTTTTGTTGATAACTGATATGATGGCTGATACTATACATCTATGTCACATGCTTAATCTGTTAAAACATTGAAAACCAAATATCTGCATCTTGTTTGAAATAGGACAAGCAGCACACCCAGTGTTTATTCAAATTCAGATTTAAATTCAGACTCTGCATGTGCAAGTAAAATCACTTTGAGGTCAGTCATTTCAATTGGCTCAACACAACCAAATAGTTAAGCATACCTTTTTCGCTGTATATCCTCCTCCAACTGCTGAGCCCAGCAAGATGTACCTCAGTTTCAGCAGTCTGGCAGCAAGTCGGGCCACCCAGAATGTCCGGTGCTGTTGATAGCCGTGTCCTCCTGACCGGGATTTGGGAGGACGCATTGGGAGCCTGGAGAGGGACGTGTAATGGCGGGCCGCTGAGCAGTGAGGTGGTCTTTGTGGATTGTTGTTAGCAGAAAAGCGGTGATGGATGGCACGAGAGAGCGGGTGCAGTTTCTGCAACGGAACTCTGAACTTTACCCCCATTCTGGAGGGAAGCAGATTCTTGCAGGCAAGGCTGTGGAGAGAGAGACACTGTGATCATTCTGACACATTTATACTCTTCTGAGTCTCTTATTTCCCAGATTATAACAATTAGGGATGTACGATATATCGGCCACCATATCAATATCGGCAGATATATGTTCATTTTTAATGTTATCATTTAATGTTTAATGTAAAAATTGGGCGATATAAATCTGATAAATAATGGACTAGGCGATTTCCTTGGCTCGATGGCCCGGAGCAAAAAGAAGGAGAGAAGAAGTGCGTGTGTGTGTGTGTGTGTGTGTGTGTGTGTGTGTGTGTGTGTGTGTGTGTGTGTGTGTGTGTGTGTGTGTGTGTGTGTGTGTGTGTGTGTGTGTGTGTGTGTGTGTGTGTACATAAAAAGTAGCAATAAACATTTAATGAAAAATACACATCTATTTTCTTACATATAAAAACATATTGTTAAAAAGCTATTTAAATAGCGAAAATGTTGGCAGGTCTTCTGCTTTCTGTCAGACATACACTGCATGCAAAACCACAACATAGTAATAGTATAGTATATGATATAAAGTGGCAAATTTGACAGCTGTAACACATTTTAGGTCTTGACAAGCTAAAAAAAAGTCTGTTTTGAAACTATGAGAATGACTCGGGAGTTACAATGGGTTGAAAATGATAAACAAAACACTGGTTCACGCAGCGTGCTATTGTTTTCGATTAAGTATAGCTGTAATTGACTAACTTTAGGGTTTTTTGTTAATAAAATGGGAAATAACGTTAAACATTTAATGAAAAATATCAATCTATTTTAATCTAGCCTAAATGTTGGCAGCAGGTCTCCAGCTTTCTGTCAGACACACGCAGCATGCAAAACCACATCACTGAATAAGAAATAAAGTCCCAAATTTGACAGCTGTGTTAATAAACAAACAAATGCCAGACAATGTTACCTTTTGAGTGACTAAAGTACATTTTCAAGCAAACAAAAACCAAGAGAAGATCTTGGTGGTTCCAATTACAGATGTCCAACAACGGCTAAATAAGTGCTTTAAAATGGGAGTAAATATGTCAAATTAGACAGAAATTAGTACTATTATATTTTAAGTATATTGGTATGATATCAACGTAGAATTTTTTTTTTTTTTTTAATTGATGTAATTTATCTAAAAACGTTGAAAGTGAATCAGTGTTCGGGTGGTGTCTATTTAAGTTAGTGCAGTAACGTTAGTGTAGCCTGACAGTGTCATTTAGGAAGCGATACCAAGTAACATTAGCCATTAGGGGCGAATCTTTACAATCAACCGTCCTTTAAAATGATAAATTAGTGTATTTATATCACATATGGGATTAGGCATTTATATGTCCAATCACCTGGTTTCCAGTCTGTATCTACGTTAAATTCTGTACCTGCATAAGAGCTAACGTTACTCTACTTACCAGGTAACTACACTTCCGGCTCGTAACATCCTGCTATTGGCAATAACGGGATATATAGGGGTCTATCAGATCTTTTCCGATATAAAAGTCAATGCATCTTTCCAAATGTGGCACTCAGGTTAGCTGCGTGGCTAACAAGGGCATAGCAAGCAGGCGATCACAAGTGTCAACTGCTGCTGGAGGAGTGGAAAGTAGTTCCTGGTCCACAGCGTGACGCAATGCTTTCAAAACAAAAGTCAGCAAAAAATAAAAGTCACGGTCTGGGTCACATGCAATGGAAAATTGTATTATTTATTTGTAATCTGAAATTACATGATGTAAAGATGTGACTTTTATCAGCCGTATAACTGAGAAAAATAGTTGTAAGGACCATTTTTAAAACGCTAAGGTAAACCATTACCAAAAATCTAAGGTATCTTAAGTAGCCTACATTATATTCTCAGAAAATAAAGTGACTGTAAGTAGAAAGCAGTCAGATTTTTGACTATAATAGGATTTCATCATCGTATACAAACAGTCAGTACAATTGAGTTCCTTCATTTTTTAATTTGTTATTTATTTATTAATATCTCTGCTCATTATGAGAGGGTAATGAAACATATAAAGTAAGAAAGTAGTTTATAACCAGCTGCAAACATTTTTAATTAATAATAATGTTTATGAAAAGTTCCAGTCCGGCTTCAAACCCCGTCACAGTACTGAAACTGCACTTTTAAGAGTTTTTAATGACTTGCTTTTAACTATTGACTCAGGAGTCTCTGCTGTCCTAGTGCTCTTAGACCTCACTGCTGCCTTTGACACTGTTGACCATTCAATCCTCTTGTCAAGGTTGGAGAATTGTGTGGGAATCAAAGGTACTGCACTTAGGTGGTTTCAGTCTTACCTAACAGATAGGAGCTTTTCTGTCCACCTTGGCGATTATTCCTCTGAGACAGCCCCACTTACCTGTGGTGTCCCTCAAGGTTCTGTCTTGGGCCCCATTCTATTTTCGTTGTATATGCTGCCCCTAGCCTCCATTTTTGAGAAGTATGAGATCTCCTTCCATTGTTATGCAGACGACATTCAAATTTACCTGCCCCTGAAAAGAAAGAGCTCATTCCAGCCCCTGCTTGACTGTATGAAGGATATTAAAAAGTGGATGAACCTAAATTTCCTCAACCTAAACGAAGACAAGACAGAGGTCATAGTGTTCGGACATCCTGAACTGTTTGATGTGGACTCTCTCGGCCCTCTAACTTCAAACAACCGCTCAACTGTGAGGAGTCTTGGTGTTATATTTGATAGTGCATTTAAACTTGATAAACAGATATCCACCACTGTTAGATCCTGCTTCTTCCATTTGAGAACTATAGCCAAGGTAAAGGCCTATCTCCCGCCTAAAGACTTAGAGAGGGTGATTAATGCCTTTATAACTTCTCGCCTTGACTACTGCAACTCCTTGTATGTGGGCTTAGACAAGACATCTATTCAGCGCCTGCAGTTAGTACAAAATGCTGCTGCCCGCCTCCTAACAGGAAAAAAGAAGAGAGACCACATCACACCTGTGTTGCGCTCCCTCCACTGGCTTCCAGTTTATTACAGGATTGATTTTAAAATCTTACTTTTAACTTTTAAATGCTTAAATGGATTGGCTCCATTGTATTTAACAGAGCTTCTTAATGTTCACACTCCTACTAGAGTGTTGAGATCCACCAATCTCCTCCTCCTGGATGTGCCCAGAAGCAGACTTAAAACCAGAGGCGACAGAGCCTTCAGTGTAGCTGCCCCAAACTTATGGAACAACCTGCCACTCCAGATTAGAACTGCCCCAACTCTCGCACGCTTTAAATCACTATTAAAAACACATTTCTTTTCTCTGGCATTTCCTCCCAGCTAAGTTTGTTATCTTTCCTGGCAAATTTTAAACTTAATTTCACTATATATCATATACTGTATATTATAATGTTTTTGGTTGTAGTTTTACTGTGTGCCTTGTTGTATTTTTATCTTGTGAAGCACCTTGGTCAACCTTGGTTGTTTTAAGTGTGCTATACAAATAAAGTTGATATTGATATTGATATTGATAAAGTGGGACATTGTAAGAATCAATTAAGTCCAATTTGTAGGCAATAGGTTAATTTTAGGTTATACTTGTGACTGCAATACAAATGAATTCCACTAGAGGGCAAGTGACAGTGCATATTCTATATTGAACGACTAGCTTCCCTTTAACCTTTAAATCTTTAACTTAACATTTACCGAAATTACTGTAGAACTATAACTGTCATCCTCACAGATCAAGTTAAGCTTAAGAAAAAAATCTATTATTTTCTATTATGAATGTCCCCCGTTAGACTATCCCCCTGAACAAAGACTGTCTACTGAATGTGTAATCTTCCCTATTGAGTGTCTTAATTTGGCACGGTCAAATTGTATTAAACTGTCAGTGCTCTTTGTTCTGCCTTCTGGACTGTGAATAGTTTAGGCTATAGACAAGTTGTTCGGGCTGAATGCATGTGCTTATGGCGTGTGACCTCTTGGGATGGCATGATATTGATAAAGACTGCCAACTGGGTGTGAAGTATTTCTCTTTAGACAATGTCTGGAAGAGAACTTCTCCAGATTAGTGTGTCTTCCTTTTGTGCTACAAGGGTAAAAAAAATATGAGACAACTATAGTGAAAGTGCTTTCATTTTTTTTATTTATTTATATATGGCCTAAAATGAACACCAAGTGCCAAATGCAAGTAAAAATAGGCATAGCCATTTTAAATATTAAAGCGCATTAAGACGCAAAAGGGAACTCAATTATTTTTTTTACCCGAAGTTTTCGAGACAGAGTAGTGGGCGTTCCGAAAGGTGCTACAACAGAAACTATAGCCCCTAACCCTAAACCCCACATACTGACAGACAGATTTTGCGACCAAATAAAGACCTTTCGCCACGCCCATTACTCCAAACGGCAGATACTTAACGTTCCACCACTGAATTAAAAAAAAAATTTAATTGCAACTTTTTATCTCACAATTCTGACTCTTTTTTTTTTTGCAATTGCGAGTTTAAATCTCGTAATTCTGGCTTTTTTTTCTCAGAATTGTTTGATATAGCCTAACTTGCAATTGAGACATTTACATTCTTAAAAATATGTAGGCCCTATTTTTCTTTATTGTCAGTAATGGTGTCATCAAGAACCTGTAATACCATGAAACCTGTCCATTCCACAAAAGTTTCTTTATAGTCGTATTAAAATGTTCTTTACAATAAGAAAAACATGGTTCTTTTGAGAGCGTTTCACTAAAAGTTTATTTGGGGAACCAAAAATGGTTCTTCCATGGCATCACAGCAAAAAGAATTCTTTTGGAACCTTTATTTTTAAAGTCGTCATGAAATCAAAATTTACCCTATTTACTTTGTTAGTGTACATTAAGCGTGCAAGGTAATACACAAACTTTTAGTCATGGAATTTGTATTTTTGCAAGTTTATATTTTTTCTCAAAATTGTGAGTTATAAAGTCAGAAATGTAAGATATAAACTCGCAATTCTGAGAAAAAGAGTATTTTTCCTCAAAATGGGAATTTATAACTCGCAATCGCGTCTTCTTGCGTTTGAACGGACAAGTTCACACAAAGATATGACAAAAATGCCATCTTGGCGAGCATCCTTGTAAACATAGTTGGTTATGTCTTAACTGAACACAAAGAAAACGCATTTGTATTAGTATATTGGATCCGTGCAGGTCTTAAAGTGACAGCAGCCTAATATTCCTGCTGCTGTCTGTGTCATTAATGTTAATACAACAACAAAACACAAAGATAAAATCCCTCCCTGCTCTTGTCTGAACAATATTTGTAACTTTGAGGATTAATCTATATTTAATTTATACAGTGAAGACCATTCAGTGTTGTTTTACATTTGATTACTTTATTGAATTTCTGTCTCTGAAAACTAGGCTAATGTTAGACCTACCTGAAAAACACTGTTTATTTCATTTTGTATCTTTGTTCCATTTGTTTGTGCTACTGCTTGTAATTAGATTTTTTATTACTGTCTGTTTACTTGTCTTTAATGTTTAAAGACGGTTTCAGCTGTTTAAAAGGCTGCTATACTGTATCTAGGCTTTTTGGTTGACACATGATGTAAAATGTCAGTTGAATGCACACTGCCAGCAAGTTTAGATCAATCATAGCTCTTAGCTAAAACACGAGACATGATCAATTTGTATTTGTGCTAGTAACGCAGTTATGAGACAGGAACAAAGCTGTTGTCTCCCTGTATTGCCATAAAGACAGCCTGTGTCTTTTCACTCATCATTCAGTCAGTGAATTTATGTTAATGCCATTCAAAACTCAGAATATGATTAACAAACTGAAAATATGTGTTGATTCTATAGATGCCTTAAGGACAGTTGTTATCCTCACTTACTCTCACTTTCCTCTTAGTGTTGTAAACTGCGTCATGAGATCTTCTGATGCCTATTAAACACTTTCTGGTCAAGTACACACTGCAGAAATGATTACCGGTAATCCTGTTCAATTCAGACAGATTTTAAATTACTAGTTTGAACTAATATTGTATATTGCAATTTCAGGATGACTCCTATATTCAGTAGCCTACAGTGTTCAAAATATTTTTTAGTTAACTGCCGCATTTAAAGGCTGTCGTCATCAAGACCTTGGTTTGTGTATGTGACCTCCTCTTGAGATAATTACTTAGACTCCACGATTGGCTCTAATTTTACAAGGACTCTGTCATTTTTGGACCATAAGTTCATTATTCAGAGGTCTGTTTAGAAATCAAGAACAAATATGGGGGGGGGGGGGGGGGGGGGCCTGCGTGCGTATTACACGCCATGAAGTGCGTATCATATGCATGCGAAAACTATTTTTGTCGTATAAATGGCACGACAAATAACATTCGTTGAATAGATACGCACTTTCACACTCACCTGTGTCTCTCTTATCTTGTTTAGCTCACCCCATATAAGCCTGGTTTTCTCATTCATTATATGTGAAGTCTTGTTTAGTGTTACACTGCAATTCTGACCATTATTCCTGGTTTCATGTCTCCTGGTTTTGGATTTCTTGCCTGTACGGTGGATTACTCTTTTGCCGTTCCATCCCTTGTGGGTTTTTTTTTTTTTTTTTTTTTTTGTATGGCTGCCTGTGTTTGATCTTGCCTGTACTTTGGATGGATTACTCTGTTCAATAAATACTGCATTTGGATCCTCAACCTTCTTGTCTCGGAGCAGTTCGTGACAGCAGGATAATAAGAGTAAGATCACTGAATAGCAAAAGAGTTAGTGTGTTACACACTTGTGTTAGTGTAAGGACACAAATCGGGTTTGTTGAGGACAGCGTCTTTCTGTCAGTGCTTGACACAATCCCAATGTTTGTAATATCTTAAATATTACATATTTTTAAAAACATTACCTTTTTCTTAGATAAAGAGCAAATTTGTGTGGTACTTTTGTTAAAGAAAAACCTGAAGAGAGAATTAATTTATGTGAGTTTTTGGCTGATCTTTTAAATTAGAGTGTCTCCATTCTGGGCTTCATTCAAAAATAATGATTTCACTCATTAAATTGACAGTAAAGACTTTTACATTGTTAAAAATAAATTCTTTATCATAACATTGAATTACATTTAAAATATATTAATATAAAAAATTGCAATAATGTTTCACAATATTACTTTTTACTGTATTTTGATAAAAAATAAATGCAGCTTTGAGGATAAGAGACTATTTTATATATAACTTGTCCTTGAAACAATACATATCATAAAATATCGCAGAAACATCATCAAGCTGCTAAATGATTCAAAAAACATGAATTTAACCATAGTTGTATGTGTTTATATACAGTAAGCATAAATAAATATTACATAAAATGTTAGAAATGAAATTTACCTTTGCACGGCAAAACAGTTTCTACATCAAAATGCTATTAAGCACAGCATTATTTGAAATGTGGTAGACAATAATAGTGGAAATTTCCTTTTTTTCTGTAAAAAAATGCCATAAGTAGTGCCCGTTGTTGAAGACACATCATATGCGCATTGTGCAAATCTGTTTCTGTAATGATAATGCAGGCATTTTTTCTTTGCCGAACACAAGGAATAAAATAAATAAATAGGCGTATGGTGACCCAGAATTCACATAACAAATTAAGGACAAGGATCAAACAGACATGTCCACAGGTGTTGTGTGTTTTCAGTGTCTCTGGCCACTCATACTGTACGCTCTGCTGCCCAAGAGTCCAGCGGTGGGAACAACTGGAGCAGGACAGTAGGCGAGGCTTGGGGTGGTTGTTGTGTGCCCCAGATTGCTTCTTCCTGAAAGGGAGGGGTTTTATCATATTCTAAAATGGGGTCAGCTGAAAATACATGCGTTACTGAACGTGCAGCTGCAACATTTATAATGTGAGAATAATTTGGCTAAATGTTGTACTTTTTTGCAAATAGTGGAGCTTTCTGACTGTAGGCAGACATAATCTGTCAAAATGACTCATAACATATTTAGGATTCGGATGGATGGATGGATGGATGGATGGATGGAGTGCATAATGATATAATGCATAACAATGTTTATGAATATTTATTTAATTGCATTGTACATAAAGGCTTCAAGTGAAGTGTTACCATATCATCTTTTGGTTTGTTGATTCAATTGCTGCAATACAACCCACATTACTTCCCCAATGGTTATACTACAAAGCATTTGTCATGATCAGAACAAAGTCTAGCCATCGCACTCGATAGATGCAATTCTGCATTGATTGGTAATCTTACTTTACTCATTATCAGACAGTATAAGTATAAATACATGATCACACCGACTCTCAACACATGCTGGTTCTGGCCTGCTCCAGTCCATAATTATTGACAGGTTTGATGTGCTCATTGAGTGGAAAGTATGGGAGAATTGGAGTTGCACAGAGTGTGTGTGACTAACACCCACCCTCAGGCCCATTGCTCTGTAATGGAAAGATTAAAAGCAGAGCACCAACCCAGAAAAAACCATCCTCTCTCTCTCTTTCTCTGTTTCTGTTATCTCACTCTGTAGCTTTACCTCTCTCCCGCCCTTTAGACTATAGTCCCCTCCCTCTCTCATGTTAAATAGATTACAGAGGATTCACTTATTTAAAGACTTCGACAAAAAGTGCATGCATATTTTGGGGTTGGCTTAGAGCAATTACACCCACACACTGAGCACCTAACTGGAGGAATCTAATTTCAACCAACCACAAAGCCAAGCCCAGCCTATTGTCTACAGTCTGGACCGCACATTGCCTTCAACGAAAGAGTTCCTGAGACAACATCAGCAGAAGCAGGAAAAGCAGCCACGTCTGACCCAGCTGGATCATCTTATTACGCCGGCTGCACCCTGCACCCTGCTCCGTTGTTTATTTCCAGGAGACAGGAGCCTCACAGAGAGCTCCACACACCAGCTCTCACGCTGTCTCTACGGCTGCTTCCCGCCATTCTTATGGACAATGATGAGGACGATGATGGGAACTTCACCAAGTGGATGAGCAGTTACTGGGGGCACGGGGAGGAGCACGACAAAGAAAGAAAGAGGAGCTTCAGGAGGCCCTCCCGCAACAGAGCTGATCGCCGTGCCTCTTTGCCCTGCATGGTAAGGTAGTGATCACACATGTGGAATGATGTTAGGGGAATGGGATTGGTCATAAATGCAACATATGAATGTATGTTACTAAACAAATCCCACATTGTATTTTGGTATAATATGGGTAGTTTCAACTTTATATTCTGATTTGAAATGTTCATAGTCATTGTAAAATGAGCCAACTGTTAGGATTATGAACTATATGTCTTGGCGGGTATATTGTTGATTATTATTGAATGTTATTTAATTGAACTTATTTTTACAAATACAACATCCATCTTATTTTGCAATAAGGCACTTTCTGTGAACATGCAAGACTCATAATTCATTAGCCACTGTATAAATTCTCAGTTCATTATATTGTTTCTTTTTTGCATAACTTTTTTTTAATTATTTCAATTCAAATACATTGGACAAATCAATTGGACAAACACAGTAACTACAATCAACACAGAATAACATTAGAACAATATGATGAAAAATAATAATTTTCAATATCAAGCAGCTGTTTTGTACAGCTAAAAGGAACTGGAAATGAATGAGACCGGAAGCCAGATATTCAATTTACATATGGCCGTGCCCGCTGTATAATAGGTGTATAATATAACATAATATTATCATAAACTATACATATTTTTTAATTTTAAATGGACAGTATAAAAATAATACAAATGTAAAGATGTAATATTATTTTTAATAATTAGCTGTATTTTAAATAATTTAAATTTGTTTTTTATAATTATAAAAATAATATTGTTAAGAATTATTATAGCACTGGTGTCTTTCATCAAATTGCTGTTGGTACCATTTTTTAAAAGGGGTAAGCTAGTGACTTTACCATGAATAAAATAAATGCAACCCTAATCATGGTAAAATCGCTGTAATGCAGCCTCACAGCTTATTTCTTTAATGCTTCTGGGAGCAAGGGAATCCATTGACAGTCTAGTCTAGACTAGATGTCCAATTGGGAACTATTTTTATGATATTTTTTTAAATATTGCATAATG
Organism: Chrosomus eos; assembly: GCA_036326025.1. Taxonomy (NCBI): domain Eukaryota; kingdom Metazoa; phylum Chordata; class Actinopteri; order Cypriniformes; family Leuciscidae; genus Chrosomus; species Chrosomus eos. The sequence goes on from CM070828.1 coordinate 28,829,442, forward strand.
GGTTTTGGAAGAGAACCTCTGTGAAAACAGGAAAGTGTTCTCTGATTAGAGATTGTGACCCAACAGAAATGTGTTCTCTTCCCCCACAAATCAGTGGATCACACACACTCTTTCTTACGCCTCACAGCCTCCTTAAGTAAACAATACCTAAGTAATTTAACTAATACAATACTTAAGAAAACAGTACAGCAAGACCGTTTATACCAAAAAGTCTGGAGAGAAGAACGTTAAAAAAAATGTGTGATGGCTGCCTGGATTACTGCTAATTTCAAATAAAAACAGATGAAAATGAATGATCTGCAATGACAGGAAAGTATTCTAAAAAGAATACATGTATTTGTTGGCGAGTCAGGTAGATTTAAACCAGAACTTATAATTTAAATGGATTATCCTTCACTTTTTCCTGCATGTTAGATTTAAATATCCCAATTTGCATAAACAGTAAAAGGCGACAGTGGCAAGGAACCAAAACTCCATCAGGTGGCATGAAATCTTGGGAGAAACCAGGCTCAGTCGGGGGGCCAGTTCTCCTCTGGCCAACGAACAAACAGTGTATGATTATGATTCAGGCAGCATTATGATTCAGGCAGCATTACAGGTCAGAGGTCAGATTGGATCAGAACATTATATTATGCAGTTCATCTGTTTGAAGACCAGGGTCATCACGCACGTGGAGACTGGTTTGTTGAGGATCAGTGCCGATGGCTGTCGTGTCGATGTGGCCTTCACAGGGGAGAGTCTAGCTGACACAATCTTTGCTGACACTTCATGCGTTGTGGTCGTGTCCAGGAGCAAGTCCACCATCTGATCTGGATAGGGCCCGGATCGGGCTGATTAGAGTTAACCTCGGAATAAACCGACTAAAATTACCATAGATGTCATTCTCTTTATGATGTAGCGAGTATATTAGGTGTTATAGGAAATGTTCCCAGTTCCGGCTGACCTAATTTATGCAGCCTATTATTCATTTAACTGATTTGAATAATAGGAATGTATAATGTTCTATGTGTATGCCAGGTTGAAGAGATGTGTTTTTAATCTAGATTTAAACTGACAGAGTGTGTCTGCTTCCTGGACAATGTTAGGAAGACTGTTACAAAGTTTAGGTGCTAAATAGAAGGATCTACAGCCAGCAGTCGATTTTGATTCTAGGTATTATCAGTGGATTCTAGGTATTATCAACTGGCCAGAATTTTGAGATCGCAATAGACATGAAGGACTATAATGTGTTAAGAGCTTGCTCAAGTACTGGGGAGCTAAACCATTTAGTGCTTTGTAAGTAATCAGCAATATTTTAAAATGTATATGATGTTTAATAGGGAGCCAATGCAGTTTTGATATGGTTTTTGATATTGGCCTAATATGGTCATACTTCCTGATTCTAGTAAGATCTATAGCTGCTGCGTTTTGGACCAGCTGTAGTTTGTTTATTAAGCGTGCAGGGCAACCACCCATAATAGCATTACAATAATCTAGCCTTGATATCATGAACGCATGAACTAATTTTTCTGCATTTGTCATTGAGAGAATATGATGTAATTTAGATATATTTTTTAAGATGGAAAAATGTGGGTTTTTTTATATCAGCTATGCATTCCGTTAATTTTGTGAATTGGTAAGTTTCGTCAGGGCGTGAATATAGTGCCGAGTATCGTCAGCATAACAGTGAAAACTTAATGCCATGCTTCCTAATGAGATCTCCTAAGGGTAGCATGTACAGAGTGAACAGCAGCGGTCCTAGTACTGAGCCTTGTGGTACTCCATACTGAACTTAAGACGATCGATAAGACATCTCTTCATTTACTGCTACAAACTGATAACTGTCAGATAAGTATGATTTAAACCATGCTAGTGCAATTCCACTAATGTCAACATAATTTTCGAGTCTATTTAAAAGAATGTTGTGGTCAATATCAAATGCAGCACTAAGATCGAGTAACACTAATAGAGAGATACAACCACAATCAGATGATAAGAGCAAATCATTTGAGACTCTAATGAGAGCTGTCTCAGTACTATGGTACAGTCTAAAACCTGACTGAAAATCCTTGCAGATACCATTTCTTCTTTTTATAGAAAGGAACATGGTTATGCTGCCTTTTCTAATATCTTTGACAGAAAATGTATATTTGAGATCGGCCTGTAATTAACTAATTCTGGTCAAGTCTGATTAAGTTGCGTTTTTTTAACAAGCGGTTTAATCATAGCCAGCTTAAATGTTTTTGGTACGTATCCTAATGAAAAAGATGAATTAATGATATTAAGAAGAGGATCTATGACCTCTGAAAGCATCTCTTTCAATAACTTGGGTATAGGCACTAGCATACATGTTGACATGTTGTCGTTTTAGATGATTTAACGAGTTTGGAAAATTCTTCCTCTCCTAGCAATGAATGAATTAAATTTTTCCTAAAGGAAACTACAATCCACTGCCTGAAAATTATAACTATGCAACCATCTACTACAGTATTTCATACTGTATTGCATACTGTAGTAGATGTATGCATAGTTATAATTTTCTCCCTGATATTATCCATCTTGTACGTAAAGATAAAATCATTACTGCTGTGCTGCTTGGAAACGTCTGGGATTGAAGCTTTATTTTTAGTTAATTTAGCCACCATTTCAAATAAATACCTAGGGTTTTGTTTATTTTCTTCTATAGGATTGAAAAATAAGCAGATCTAGCATCTTTTAAGGCATCTCTGTATGCAATCGTGCTCTTTCCATGAAATGCGAAAAAAACGTACTCGGTTACTAACGTAACCTCGGTTCTCTCTAGAGAGGGAACGAGTACTGCGTAATATCTTACGCTATGGGGAAACACTCTTTCCTCGAGATATTGAAGCCAAAAATTATCCTTAATTTTTTTAATCATGCAAAACGCTTTTGCAGCAGCAAGCAGACAAGGGCGAAACAGCTCGCGCGCCCATTGGCTGCCTCGCTGGAAAAGCTGCAGCCTATCGAGTGAAGGCACTGCGTGACGTAATGACGAATGAAGACGCTTCGCGCTCATTTCGTCATGTCCCGCCAGTATAGGCGTGGTCTCACCCTATAAATACCCCTCGATAGCTGTATTTCTCTGATTTTGTACACCGAAGCGAACCAGAGCATAGTTCAAGCACGGCAAGATACGCAGTACTCGTTCCCTCTCTAGAGAGAACCGAGGTTACGTTAGTAACCGAGTACGTTCTCTTACGAGAGTATCTCTCGTACTGCGTAATATCTTACGCTATGGGGACCCCATACAAAACGCCGTGCGGACAGGGATCCAACACCAGAGTCCCGGGGCAAAGCCCGGGGCACATCTAGTGCATAATCACCATAACTCACATAGAGTAGAGGAGGAGAGGCTAAAGCATCACTCCTTTATAAAGTCCCGTAGGGACACTGACCCGTAAGGGCAACATAGCCGCATTGGCGGCCAATAAGCCCGAAGTTCAGACCGCCAAAAGCTTAGCTTGTAGGGCGGGCACCTCCAGGTTATAGTACTTGATAAATGTCGACGGCGAGGCCCAGCCCGCAGCCGTACAGATATCCTGCAGGGAGACCCCGCTATACCATGCCCACGACGAGGCCACGCCTCTCGTGGAGTGCGCCTTGACACCCAATGGGCACCGTAGGCCCTTGGAAGTGTAAGCCAGCGCTATGGCATCCACTATCCATCTGGATAGGCTCTGTTTTGAGGCGGCGAGTCCCTTAGAACGGCCGCCAAACAAAACGAAAAGCTGCTCGGTCTGCCTGAACCCAGCCGAGCGGGACACATAAGCCCTTAACGCCCTGACAGGGCAAAGGAGACTCGCGTCCCTCTCCTCATCGAGAACCGGAAGGGCTGACAGGGAAATCACCTGGGCCCTAAACGGTGTATTGAGGGATTTCGGCACGTAGCCGTGCCTCGGTTTGAGTACGACCTTTGAGTCGTTAGGCCCAAACTCCAGACATGACGCGCTTACAGAAAGCGCCTGCAAGTCCCCTACACGCTTCACTGAAGCGAGAGCCAATAGAAACACCGTCTTAAGGGACAGGTGCCTCATATCCGACAGCTGGATCGGCTCGAACGGGGCGCCTTTCATGGCCTCCAAGACCGTGGAAAGGTCCCAAGCCGGGACTGAAGGGGGCCTGGGAGGATTTATTCTCCGAGCCCCTCGTAGGAAACGCACGACTAAGTCGTTTTTCCCCAGTGACTGGCCAGACACAGGTTTAGCAAACGTTGCTATGGCCGCCACGTACACTTTGAGCGTGGATGGGGTTCTTCCCTTATCCATCAGCTCCTGAAGGAAGGCAAGCACTTCCTCAACCCCGCAGTCCACGGGTGAAAAGCCACGGGCTCGACACCAAGTAGAGAACACCGACCATTTCGAGGCATAGAGCCGTCTGGTAGACGGAGCTCTAGCCTGTGCGATCGTGTTTAGCACTCCTTCTGGGAGGCTAGCGGGTACCCGTTGATGGCCCATGCGTGCAGGGACCACAGTTCCGGGTGAGGATGCCAAATCGAGCCCTCTGCCTGAGAGAGGAGATCTCTCCTCAACGGTACAGGCCACGGGGCAGTGCTGGTCATCCGCATCAGGACCGGAAACCAAGCCTGGTTCGTCCAGAGCGGAGCCACAAGCAGCACTGGGCATCCATTTTCCCTGATCCGCTCCAACACCTGTGGCAGGAGCGAGACCGGGGGAAAAGCATACAGGGGACCGCTGGGCCAAGTATGGGCCAGCGCGTCCCTGCGCTTTGAGAAGAATACTGGGCAGTGAGCGTTCTCGCGGGACGCGAACAGGTCCACCTGCGCTCTGCCAAACGTTTCCCACAGGAGCTGGACCGTCTGCGGGTGCAGCGACCATTCTCCTGTCAGGACGTTGTCTCTGGACAGCATGTCTGGACCCGTATTCAGGTGCCCAGGCACGTGCGCCGCTTTCAAAGAAAGGAGGTTGCGCTGGGCCCAGACCAAGAGGGGTTCCGTCAGCCTGCAAAGGCGTGCGGACCTGAGGCCGCCCTGGCGATTTATGTACGCCACCACTGACTTGTTGTCCGATCGGACCAAGACGTGGTGGCCCCTCACCAGGGGACAGAAGCGCCGCAGCGCTTTGTCGACTGCTATCAATTCCAAGCAGTTTATGTGAAGGAGCTTCTCCCGCTCTGACCATAGGCCAGCCAACGGTCTGCCCTCGAGCAGCGCTCCCCACCCCGTGGTGGAGGCGTCCGTCGACACCACTTTCACCCTTGAGGCGGTCCCCAGACTCACACCAGACTGATACCAGCTGGTTACTTTCCAGGGTTCCAGAGCCGAAACGCACCTTTGGTCGACCCTGAGGCGACACCTGCCCGTGGACCATGCCCGGGGCGGGACCCGTGCTTTCAGCCACCACTGCAGCGGGCGCATGCGAAGCAGGCCCAGCTGGAGTGCATGGGATGCTGAGGCCATCAGGCCCAGCAATTTCTGAAACCGTCTGAGCGGGACTATGGAGCCGTGGCGGAAGGATTCCGCGACGCGCTGAATACTTAGTACGCGCTCCGGTGACAGGCGTGCCGTCATGGAAAGCGAGTCTAACACTGTTCCCAGGAAAGAAATTCTCTGGCTGGGACACAGCAGGCTCTTTTCCCAGTTGACCGTCAGGCCCAGTGTCTCGAGATGCTCGAGCATTGTGGCCCTGTGTTCTATGAGCTCTGACCGTGATCGAGCTAGAATCAGCCAATCGTCCAAGTAGTTCATAACTCGCATGCCCTGAAGTCTCAGGGGCGCGAGAGCCGCGTCCATGCACTTCGTAAATGTACGGGGTGCCAAAGACAGGCCGAACGGCAGGACTGTGTATTGATAAGCCTGGCCCTCGAACGCGAATCTCAAGAATCGCCTGTGATGGGACGCTATTTGTATTTGGAAATACGCGTCTTTCAGATCTATCGACATAAACCAGTCCCCTTGGCGCACTTGCGCGAGGATTTTCCTGGTCGTAAGCATCCTGAACTGGCGCTTCACAAGCGCTTTGTTCAGCTGTCTCAGATCTAGAATGGGTCTGAAGCCCCCATCTTTTTTCGGTACCAGAAAATATCTGCTGTATAAGCCCCCTTCGCTCTGAGCCTGAGAAAGGGGCTCTATGGCCCCTTTGCTCAGTAGTTTCGCTATCTCGGCTCGAAGTAGATGAGATACTTCGTTTTTCACCGAAGTCTCGACGGGCGCCGTACAACGGCGTGGACGTCGTGCGAATTGTAGCGAGTAGCCTCTCTTTATAGTGTTCAGCACCCAGTCTGATACCCCGGGTAGCTTCGACCACGCTTCTGCGCGAGTAGCTAGGGGTAGGATGCAGACCGGGCTCTGGCCGTGACCTGGCAACGGCTCGAGAGCCCCGGTACCCTGGGAACACGACGCCGTGTTTACAGCGTTCGAGGCGGGGGGCGCGCTGGGCACAGCGGGCAGTCTGGCCGCGCTCACAATCTCTATGGCGGGACGCATAACGAGAGTGAGCGGGGCGAATCCCGTGGGATTCGGCGTGCTTGCGGGAGGATGTGGGCGCAAACCTACGGGCACATCTACAGCACTGTGCACGCTTTCGGCCGGAGCCGATAGATTGTGTGTTGGTTTCGTTTTTACAGAAACCAAGGGACACGGGGCATGCAGCGTGAGCGGGCATTGTATGGGCGCAATCGCTACATTGTTTGCACAATCGACCTGAGTCAGATTTATGTGTGCTCGCCTCGCACCGTGGCGGGCTGTGTCTGGGTGTGGGAATGGGCACTGGGGCGTGGGCATTCTTACAACACTCATAACACCATCGGCCGTGGCCGGCATACCAGAAAATACACTCTTTATTGGATTTATCTGGGTAGCCATGAAAACGGCTTTTTTGTGCAGGCAAGCGGGCTGAGACACCGGCTGCTTCACTGCTAAATACACTGGCACAGTCACATCGCAAGGAACTGAACGAGCGAATCTTTTCGGTGGGGAGCCGGCCGCAGCGGGCTCCGAACACCGTCGCTTTCTTAGAGTGGCTAGGAAAGCTTCGAGGCCTCGGGCTTGAGCTCAATCTTCGGCCGAGGCCCGCGCTGAGCGGGGCGGCGTCCAGCAGAGCGAGAGCGCGGTCTCTGATCCCGGGCCTGGCGGCGCTGTGTAGCGGCGGCTGCGGGCGATGCAGGCCGAGGCTGCGAGCTGCGAGCAGACGGCTGCTTAGAGCGACCTGCAGCGGAGCTCGAGCGCTTCGGAAGGAAGTGCTTCATGGCCTGCGAAGTCTTCTGCTCCTCCGAGAATCTGTCCGCGAAATCCTTGACGGCAGATCCGAAGAGGCCCGCAGGGGAAATGGGCGCGTCGAGGAATACAGAGCGCTCAGCTTCCGTCATCTCAGACAGCGTCAACCACAGATGTCTCTCAGCAACGGCGAGAGAGGCCATATTCCGCCCCATGGCTTGAGCAGCGGCTTTAGCGGCGCGTAGAGCAAGGTCCGTAGCGCCTCGTAAATCCGCCACGTTGATCGCACCCGGGCCTTCCTCGTCCAGTTTAAGGAGAAGGTCGGCCTGGTAGATCTGCAAGATCGCCATCGTATGCAGCGCTGAGACCGCCTGTCCAGCGGCTGTGTAAGCACGTCCGTGCAGCGATGAAGTCACCCGGCAGGCTTTAGAGGGGAGCGTCGTCTGCGCGCGCCGTCCCGCAGAGGGCGGGCAGAGATGCGACGCGACCGCCGCCTCGACAGGAGGAATGGAGAGATATCCTTTATCTCCCGCGCCGGTGACAGAAGTGAAGGCCGCAGAAGTGGAAGTGCGCAGTCTGGCGGAGAACGGGGCGGTCCATGACTTAGCGACTTCGTCGTGGAGCTCAGGGAGGAAGGGGGCGGCCCTAGACTTAGACGGGGCTTCGTCTTTCTTGAGAAAGCGCCCGTCGAGTCTGTTGCGCGGGCGGCAAGGCGGGCGCCTCCCACTCGAGGCCGATGCTCTCTACGGCCTGGGTGAGCAGACGCATCAGCTCAGCCTCAATGCCGGGTCTCCTCACAGAGGGTTGGCTAGACACGTCAGCGGGGGGGAGGTCCACAGAGCTCGCCCAATCCTCGCTATCGGAAGCCACAAGAGAGCATACCTCGGCAGGCTCGTCCAGCTCGGGAGCGGAAGCGGCGGCAGACGGCGGGCGCTGTCTGTCCGGGAGCGACTCAGGTGAAGCCGGCGAAGCAGGCGGGCGAACCGGCGAGCTTTGGCGGGCTGGAGAAGGCTCGGGAGCGCGCTGGGCGCGACGCTTCTTACGGCGCGGCACAGACGGCTGGGACGCGGGTTCAGAGAACGACGCCAGGCGAGTCCGCAGAGTCGCCATAGGCAGAAGTTCGCAGTGCGGGCATCCACCATCCGCGAGCGCGATAGCAGCGTGCTCATGACCCAGGCAGGACACACAGATGACGTGACGGTCCTCATCGCTGAGTTGAGAGCGGCACGAGCCACAGAAAGGCATCTTTAAAAAGACGCAGCTCTTTTAGAACATATAATGGGTGTTGCGTCACGTAAGCAAACACACACACACACAGTGACAGAGTAAAGGATATAGTACGCCGGAAAGCGCAGCAGGTACGGCAGTTGAAGGCGGCTGGGCCAGCGACTTCAGAAGATGGCACGTCCCGCTGAGAAGGCTACAAGTCAACGGCGCGGCTTCTCACTCTGGATCCCGCGATGCGTGAGCTTCGCGTGAAGAATGAAAAAATCAGAGAAATACAGCTATCGAGGGGTATTTATAGGGTGAGACCACGCCTATACTGGCGGGACATGACGAAATGAGCGCGAAGCGTCTTCATTCGTCATTACGTCACGCAGTGCCTTCACTCGATAGGCTGCAGCTTTTCCAGCGAGGCAGCCAATGGGCGCGCGAGCTGTTTCGCCCTTGTCTGCTTGCTGCTGCAAAAGCGTTTTGCATGATTAAAAAAATTAAGGATAATTTTTGGCTTCAATATCTCGAGGAAAGAGTGTTTCCCCATAGCGTAAGATATTACGCAGTACGAGAGATACTCTCGTAAGAGAACTCCAGCTTTGTTTTCTTCCAGTTGCGCTCCATTTTTCTGGCAGCTCTCTTAAGTGTGCTCGTTGTACCACGGCGTTGGCCTATTTTCTTTCATCTTCTTTGCGCAAAGGAGCAACTGTTAAGTTAAGCAATTTTTATACTTTAAAAAAAGCAAAAGTTAAGCAAAAGTTATACTAGATTCATCATAATTTATTACATTAAAATATACTGACAAGTGAGCAGCTTTTTCTTTCAAATAAAATTAACATTAAAATGAGTGAAAAATCTCCTAGATAAGTTTAATGATTTGTGGTACATATATGCATTCAGAGAAAAGCTCTGGGTCTAAAAAACAGTTTTTATTATTGACTTTAAGCTATAGTGTCATGGTGGCATGTTAAACAGGTTTATATACTTTTTCTTCGAATGTGGCTGTTCTCTGTTCACTTTTTTTTAAATGTGAATTGATCTGTAGCCATTTAACTATTATGTTAGGAAATTTGTTTTAGCAATGCTCAGTATGTGTTGGAAAATAATAGCTATTTGTAAACAGTGTACATGTCCTAAGAAACAGTATAGTGAATGTCATTATGAGCTGCATGCTCAAAAATAATTAACCTATATTTGCCCGTGTGGTTTGTATTGAGCCTTACAAAACTAACTTCATTAATTTGCTATAGGAAATTATGACTGCTTTCACCAATTATATCATTCTGCTCAGTATCAAATATGCACCACTTCAAAATGTGCAAACAAACAATAATCATTAATGAAATAATTACTAAATTAGCTTTTAAAGATTTTGATTATTTTAATATGCAACTTATCACTTACTATCCTATTCATATGTCATGGTTTTTCTCCCTCTCTCTATCGTGGTTTCTGTACTGAAAAGTCTCAGCTAGAAGCCATGCAGGAGAACCATGTCCATGCTAACAGCATGGCCCCAGCCCCTGTCCACCTAAAGAGCCGTGAGGAGAAGGAGGTGCGCTCTCACCCTCGTGCCCACCGTGTGTCTTCAGACGAAAACAGCCGAACCAAAGTAGGGGGACCTGAATGTCACATCACCACCATTCCAGAGCTCTCCAAGTGCTTAGAGAAGAGGCTGCGTTTCCACAACCAGAAGGTGAAATCAATGGTGGGTAAGAGGCCAGATCATATGTCATACATACAATGGACAAAAAAAGGTTTTGAAACTGTCATACATAAAAATATGAAAACAACATACCCCCAAAACAAGGTCCGAACCCCTAAGTGTCACAGATTGGTTATTGAACTGAAGACTCAGATTAAAAAATGCAAACTCAAGTAATAACTGGGGGATACCACATATTAACACAACAGAGACCAGACAAAGACTGAAAGCAAGGCTGCAAACAGAAACGTGATAATTAATCAGACACAGCTAGGACAAATTTGAACTCATAATGACAGTAACCATAGAAACAAAGGAGTGGTGGGAAACAGAACAAATAAACACAGGAACTGATCAAAAATACAAACAGAAAGTCCACACACAAACTGAAACGTGACATTAAGGCAGATATCATTTTTATAATATAATTAATTTTTAATACTATAATTCTTTTTCAGAAACACTTTTTGTTATACAGGTTGGAACTCTCTTCACATCCCGATAGCAATCAATAATATAATTATATAATGACCAAATACAATAACCAGAAACAAATGTTCAGTCTTGCTTGTGAAAGGTAATTCCTCGAGACCTGTTTTCAATTGTGCAGGGATTTGTACAGCACCAAGCAGCACACGAAAGCCCGGCGCATTTTTCTCAATTCCTGTTATGAGAGTAATGGGAAAGTTGCCCTCCATAATAGGGCGGTGCAGTTGACGTACGATCAAGCGGCCAATAGGGCGTTTATGTATTTATTATGTCTATGGTGCTAGGTACTCCAACGTAAGGGTACCGAAAAAGTGGTATGGTTCGCCATTTTGGTACCATTCACAACTTTTGACTGTGGAAACGGAAATAATTGCGTACCATACTGTACCGTACCATACCATCGAAACGAACCATTTAAAAAGGAGGTGAACTCCGAAGGACTGGACTAGAACACAGCCTCACTGGGATACAGCCTTCCGTCTGAGAAGCACCCGTTGACAAAAAGTCACTGAGCACCAAAACAAACAGCAGCCCCCTTTTACAGTTCCTCCTGAACCAAAACAACCCGTGACATTCTACCAGGAGATGTTCACGTCCTCGGACTCAGGATTATGCGTTTCTATGACGACACTATCAGCACCAAAATTAATCCGCAGCATTCAGGTGGTACAAGTCAGAGCTCTAAGTTTTTATGTTTCTAAGTTATGTGTTTGAGACATGAAGTAATTTAACACTGTCTCTCATGACGCTTTGCAGACTCTGCTCTGGCTCATGTGTTTTGGAAGCGTGGCTCTGAATGGAGGGTGGGATCTTGTGTTTTCAAAGCTAGCTTGCTATTGCTGCTATCCTCTCCGAAATTGCCTACACTACCTTTAAATGCTCATATGACATTTTTTTCGAATATGTTTTGACAGAACCCCTAACCGTCAGCGTGACGGATCCACTCTGATGATGATCAACGGCAAAAAAATTGATCCGTCAAACCATTATATTCATCTTTGTATAAAAGCAGTCCTGTAGCCTGGCTAACGTCGGACCTCGTCTCATTGAGACGTGGGCCTGGGAACCACATGTTCATTTTCTCGTATTTGAGGTGTGGTTTACGAATGCCCAGAGCCGCTTATTGGGTGCTACGAATGTCTATCAAATGCGCCTGAACATAGCTCATAGCCAATCGTTTCAATTATACCAGATGACGTATGTAGAGCGACAGAAATTAGACGAGGATAGTGTGTCGCATAGACGTCGTCATCGTCTTGCTGCTCCCTCCCTGTTCTGTGATTGGTTCCCTCGCTGAGGCGAAAATCTGGTCCATGGAATCCAGGCTGCCTAGCAGTGTGAATAAAATCGCGTTGCGCACAAGGCAGCATGGGGAAACCCAGGCTAGTACTGTAGCACAATTTACGTAAAATAACTACTTTGTGGGATATGCAATTTTTTTTAACACAGATTGCCTAAAAATTACCACATACTGCATAAATGTGGGGTGTGTATGTGGATTTGACAACAACAACACAAACATGGCATACACATTGTAAAAAAAAAATTGCTGTGATTATTTATCAAAACACAACACAACAATGTGTTGTTTCAACTTAAAAAACTATGTGTTTGTGCTTGACTTAAAATATTAAGTTTAGTTAACTTTAATTTAGTAAAGTTTGATATTTTAGTTATCTCCACAAATGGTTTGTTGATATATAAATAATTGCAGCAACATTTTTACAGTGCAGCTTTCATTTATTTATTAAAGTAAGTTATCCCTATAACACCCAGCTCCCCTGTTTGTAAAAACCGAAAGTCTTTATTGTATGGCTTATATAGCCTAATATACTTAACTATACTGTTTAAACGTTTGGAGTCAGTAAGGTTTTTTGTATTCATTTTTGAATTTTTTAAATTCATTTAATTTATCAAAAGTGACAGACACACATTTATGTGTTACAAAATATTTTTTTCTCAAATAAATCTTTTTATTTCGAACTTTCTATTCATCAAAGAATCCTGAAAAAAGAATGTATCACGGTTTCCACAAACTAAATATATACCAAATCAGCCTATTATAAAGATTTCTGAAGGATCGTGTGACACTGAAGAGTAATGGCTATTCAATATTCAGCTTTGCCTGAAATAAATTACATTGTAAAAATATATAAATAGTTATTTTGGATTGTAACAATATTTCACAATATAACTCTTTTTACTGTTTTGGATCAGAAATTGCAGCCTTGGTGAGCACAAGAGACTACTTTTGAGATTATTACAATTTTGAACGGTATAGTGTTAGTGTATACTGCAATACAGTATAGTTATAAGTGCATCAATGCCCTGTAATAATTATATTTTAAGATGTTTTTGGCTGCTTTATTTGTAGGGTAATGCAGATAGCATATGTCTTGTTTGCCATGAAGAACTACGGAATGGAAGGGGTGGCATCCAAGAGCTTCACTGCAGCCATCATTTTCATAAAGAGGTAAACACATCCTGCATCAATTCTCTGTTGCCTGCTAACAGCGCCAAATCCATCCCATCAACATTTGTGAAGTACACATAGCACTTGATCATTATCTCGCATGTGTTTCCTCCTCCTCAACACACAGGTGGGGTTCAAAGTGTAACCTCATTAGTGTGTGGAGTCCAGACACCCCTTGTTAATTGAAGCGGTGGGTTAAAGGTGCAGTGTGTGATTTTTAGCGGCATCTAGCGGTTCGGTTGCGAGTTTGCACTAAGGGCTCAGCCCTGTGCTCACCCCTCCCTTTCGAAGAAGCTACGGTGGCTAAAACGGGACAAACATATCGTCGTCTGAGACAGCAGAGAATAGCCAAAGTAAGCCAAGTTTCTGTACCACAGTCCATTATAAACTACATCATGGATAAAGTTTACAAAGCCATAGTCAGGTGAGGATCAAGGGTCTATAATATAATAATAGTAATCAGCTGATTGTCTCACGAACGTAACAGGCTCATTTCTCCCCACATAGCAAACCCATAATACAGCGAGGGATAAGAACCACATGAAACTATGCAACTATATATTTTTTCTAATAGGGTAGTAAAAATTTAGCTGGCTAATATGAGCTGTTACTGTGGCTGAGCCGGTTAAAGCGTAAAGCCTTGTTTAAACTCGACGCGTCCGCATGAGCCCATAGGTGCGTGCGGCAAAAATTATATGATTGTAACAGCGCGCGCGCCTCCGCATCCCCTAGACACCATTTACTACACACAGTAGGCTTTTTTTCTCTGATTTTGAAAACTCTTCGCGATCGACTTAAAATGCTTCCAAGATCGACTTGTTGACCGCGATCGACGGGTTGGTGATTCCTGTAACATACTATTTTACGGTCAATGACAAGAGTACTAATCAGCTGTCTCACGAACGTAACCAGCACATTTATCCCCACATAGCAAAGCCATAACATAGCAAGGGAGAAGAACTAAGTTACATGAAACAATCCAAGGGTCAAGGGTCAAGGTTACTTTATTGTCCCCGAGGGGCAATTTTTGTACAGCCAGCAGATAAACACAAGGCACAACACACAACACTACCACAAGATATAAAACACACATAGTCTCTAAAATACATAGTTATAAGTTAAATACATAGAAAATAAATTAATTATTAAGTACATTAAAACTGTTCTGGCAATTAGTTTAATATCGAGATCAAAGTCGGGATAAGAGAGTTTCTGTATCTATTTGACCTGCATCTGGGCATGGAGTACCTACGGCCTGAGGGGAGTAGCTTAAACTGGCAGGACAAAGGATAACTGGGGTCAGCTGCAATAGCTAGAGCCTTCTTGGCTACTCTGTTGGAGTAGATGTGGGAGAGGGGGGAGAAGTCAATACCCGCAATCTTGCTGCATGTTCTAACAATAATCTCTAGTCGGTTTTTGTTCTTTGTGGACAAGGAACCAAACCAACAGATAAAACAAAAAGTTAAAACGGACTCAAGAAAACAAGAATAAAACGTTTGCATCAGAGTGGGGTCAATGTTAAAATTCCTCAATCTACGATAAAAATACATTCGCTGCTGGGCTTTAGCACAGACAGCATCAGTGCGAGAATCAAACAACCGTGTATCACATGAAATACGTTCTGAGGAAACTATTTTGCAAATCGCAATTACGTTACATGCCAACATATAAGCAGTGCTATTACGTTGGTCCTTAACCTAATCTATTGCAGTGCTATTACGTTTGTCCTGAACATAATACATCCAAAGCAGGTTTCTTTTCACACGTAGCAGCACAACGTAATTTATTTACGTATGAAGAAATCTACCGACGTAGAAATTTATACGTATTACTATTAAATGCATAATCGTGGTATTAATGTTTTGACTATATTGCATCCAACTGTCTTATCAATTAAGTTTTCATTCGCATTTATTAATATAATAGGCCTACGTTACTTATAAATATTAACATTTCGCTCTGTGCCTTCTGCAGCAAACTCGTTTCGGAGGACTAGCCTGCGTGGTTAAAAAGGAATACACTTTTAACCTTAAAATACCTTGTTTAATCGTTTAACAATTTTGTAGTATTTATAGTGTATTTACACAAAAAGCATTTTCTCCAATAAAACACAACATACTACTACTGATACATTCACAAAAGACAAACATTTTATTAGCTTGATGTAATCCAAATCCTAGAATCCATACGTTGTTTGCAAGAAACAGATCCAAATTCAGCCTTTTATCCAGCGATCTTCATCTTCATTTCTCAGCAGCGACCGCAAACGTCAAATCTATCCGGCGCTGGTGATGAATTCAAATTCAAAAATTGCGCCTTCAAGAAGCGTTACGACATGTTTTACGGCCGTGATATCAAACGCTCATTGGCTCTCGCCTGCTTCGTCAAAGATTGCGACATGCCGTGTTTCAGTCGGTGTAGTACATTTGAAATGGAGAAGCGCGTGCGTCTTCAGAGAGCGAACCGAAATCGGGTTAAGATTTTCATGGATTAACGTTAATAACTTAAATTCTGATCTGTACCTCATATCATATACAACTACTATAATACTGCCAGAGAGGACTGCGACTGCAACGCATCATGTGGACTTTTGGTAATGTTAACGTTACCGGTTTTGACATTTTCGCAATAAATAAAATATTGTGAAATGTATAACTTGTCTCTGTTATGTTTTTTTTTCTTCATAATTGTGTTAGCCTACGTAGTTTTAAGGAATGGTTATGGGTAGGTTTAGGGGTAGGAGCAGGTTAGTGGCTCAAAATGATATTGTTAATAAAACTGCCATTTACGTACATCTCTGTCCAATTGTTTTATCCTTTTTATATTCTGTATAAAATGGATATGTTTAGGTTTTCTGTCTTTGAAAATAACGTATTAATACCTACATATTAACAATGAGACCAGGCTGCTATATTAGGTTAAGGACCAACGTAATCAATAATGCTATATTACGTTAAGGACCAACGTAATAGCACTGCTTATATGTTGGCATGTAACGTAATTTCGATTTGCAAAATAGTTTCCTCAGAACGTATTTCATGTGATACAGGGTTGGAATCAAAACATAGCTTACTGTAGCTTACAATCCAACTACATATTTTACACCACTGACAAGGGAAAAGTCACTACTCACAGTGTTTATGGCTAGCTTAGCTTTCTGCGACTCTTTCAAGGAACGAAACGCGCTCTGTAGCGCTGTGTGTTCGCTGTCGGCTACGGTAGAAACATGAAATCACAATATGTCGACCTTCATAGAAGGGGATGTCCGTGGTTATGTAGATATAAATGTCTCATTCTAAGGTAATAAAAACATTACGGTTTATTAAGTAAGTTCTTTGTACACTGAAAACATATGGATGTCATATTCCGTTTCTGTTAATAGATACTCAAATTTTTTACACATTGCACCTTTAATGGATAGAGGTTTATGTGTGACACCAAATTAACGTTGTCAAAATTCCTCCTTGCATGCATGTTTATCTTGTTACTTGCTGCTCTTGTATCAGCTGTGACACTGTATATTCTGTCTTTGGTTATAGATTGGGCAGGCAAAATGGCCAGAGCAGCGTCCACGTCCACGTAGTGGGAGTTCTGCACCTGCATGTGAACTAGGGAAGGATACACCGTTCTGCCCTGGACAAGAGGAATATCGCTTGCCCCGTCGTCAACTGTCTTTACGCAGACAACGTTGATTGTTTCCAGATTGTTTCCACACCATGGTACCAAAAGTAGTGCAACTAAACAGTAATCACTCAGTCAGTGTATTATCAAAAATCATGTTCATTTAAAATTGTTAATTCTTGTTTGTGTTCATCTCCACAGTACGTTTGCTTAATTTACTTTGCTTAGTAAAATGAACCTTGTGATCTCTTGTTTGGAGGACAAAGCAAATAATTAGATACCTTTTTTTCAAATTCCAAATCATTTACATTTTATAAATATTACAATTAAAAATGTCTTAAACTTTTTGTCATTTTTCTTTAGTTATAATGATATGGTTATGCATATATGTGAAGTTTCAATAAAAAAAATTGTTTTTCAGTGAATAATATACAGCTATTTTTGATTAGAAAACCAGCTGTGAATATAAATGATTAGGGTTATTTTGGTGCTATACTGGATTAATTATGGATGCTGAAACTGGTATCCTGAAATTGCAGGTCATATGTCAGGAGTTGCAGTTGTGAAGATACAGTAGCTTGTTAAATGCACATGCTGGAAATAAGCTGGTGGCTAATCTCACCACTGTAATGGAAATCAATGGTGGGCCATGGTTTTGCCCTGAAAGGTCAACAGATCTGTTTTTCATGAATGCAGTTGTCATGCAGGTTCCATCATGCCTCCGTTATGGCTCTTGTAAACTGCTCAGTCATAGAAAAATTTATGGGTAAAGATTTATACAATTTTTTTTCAAGTCTTTTCTTTGGTGGAGAATAAACATTACATTTCAGTCAACATTATTTTCTTGTCACACACTACCAGTCTTTTTGTTTTAGTAATGTACTGTATATTTGTCAAAAAATCATTAAAATTAAAGGTTTCAATGGGTTTTTTTTTCAGTGATGCCATGGAAGAACCTTTTTTTCAGTGTAAAGAATATTTTAATATTCTGAAGAACCTTTTTCCACAACAAAGAACCGTTTGTTCAGTGGAAAGGTTCTATGAATTTTAAAGGTTGTTCATGGAATAATAAAAAAACTTTATTTGTGAGAGTGTATAGATCAACTTATCAGTAAACTCTTGCAGTTCTTTAAAAGCAATAATTGTTTCAGTTTTCTAGCATGTTAAGATGCTTGTTCCAATAGTTTTCCATTTTTATATACAGCCACACCTTGACAATGAATGACCCTCCATAATATGGCTTTCCTCTCTTACAGTGCATTAAGAAATGGCTTTGGCAGAGACAGTTATGTCCCACCTGTCGAGTTCACGTGACCGTGTTTGAGCCCCTCCACTGGTCCTCTGCTCCTGTCCAGTTTCCCTGACAATGTCCATATTTCTTCACTTTCCATGTCTGTCTGCTTCCCATGACCCCGGGCACTGATTTACTGTGTATATGTAAATAAAAACAAAACAAGACCATCATCTCTGGGAGGAAGCATGGGTTTCAGACTTAAATTAAGTACAGGCGAGTGTGTAGCAATCCTGCATGATTATATGGTCTGTTACTTGCACACGCTGTCTAATATAAGAGTATGTGGATCTTTATATGACTCTCAAGAGCCTCAGCTCTATACATTCCTTACCCTCTTTTTCTGTCTTTCTTGCTTATTTTCCTAGTGTCATGAGGACATAGGCTAGGCTGAAAACTGCATGCTAAATGTATGACCTTTTTGTTTTCACTTTTTCCATCTCTCCACTTCTATTGCGTACATGCTAAATTCAAAGACAGAGTTTTAGACTCTATCCAAAGTATTGTGATGTTTCTGATGATCAGAAATGTAAATAGCCTATAAGCTCCAAATATGTAGAATATGTTGTTTGTTTAACCATACTTTTAGTTTAGTTAAATATTTAAAATTTAGTTTAAGAATTTACACAAATTAAGAAATACCTAGCCTATATTGTTGCAAAGTTTTTATATAGTGCTGTTTTTTATGGTTATGTTGTTTCGTATGTGTCATTAGCCTACTTTGTTTTTACAAAACAGATTGAATTTATAGATTTGGTAGGATGTTATTTAGTTTAAATGCATTCAATTTCTATGTAAGTGAGTGCCACATTATAAACTGTGAAATAAAGAATGAATATACAGTTAGATAGATTAAATTATGTTCTTATCTCCGTTGTCAGGTCCTCGAGGGACCGTGCCTTTGTGCACGTATACAGGCTCCTACGTGTCCCGCCCTACTGTACAATTATAAAAGAAACAACAACAGTAAAAAAAAAACAATTAAACTCTTTGAATACTTTTCTTATAAAACAGTATGTCAGTAAAATATTATTCAACATTTGTACCAAAACGTTAGTGTTTAGCAAGCGTAGCTTATTATCTTTTCTTGGGTAGTTTCGAGAATTGTGGTCTGTCTATTCACAATCATTTATTTGTCAAGGTTTTCAAAATATGTAAAAAACATAAAAACATAGCAAGAAAATACACTAATAGCCTACATTTTTAAAAAACTAGCCTACTTTTAGTTTTTTAAACCACTGGACTCAAATTTCCTTGTGTTGTAGCCTATAGTGGAGTCTAGACTGATTCGGTCGGAGAAAAAATGCACACGTGGATAAGAGACTAACTGTTGATTGACAGGTGAACTATCCAATCAAACTCGAAAACAATGACGTTTAGTGGCTTCATGAACGAATCGTTGATGGAATGGGAGGTTCCCTTAGGAAGACGCTCTGAGAAAGATAAACCCCACAAATCTGGTTGCGAAACAGCTGGAAAAGTGGAAAAGAAGTTGAAACGTGAATTCCTGATGGGAAAAAGTGATGATGGTCAAGAGAGACTAAAATTAACCGTGTGAGGATGTTTGAACATTTTTAGTGAACTGTGTTACAGCATCAAATGCAGACACTCGAGAAAAACATCGACTGTGAGGTTTCTTCTTATTTTTTCCAAGACTAACGTTATCCTAATTATTTGGTCAATCGATAAGGTAAGAACTCTTAAATCATATTTCAGACCACTTACTGTGCCTAAATGAAGTTATTATTTCCAATTGTGTTTCTTAATGAAATAACGGACCCAGAAGGATTTTTCTCTTATCTTAAAGTCCCCATGAAATCAAAATTGACCATACTTACTTTGTTTGCCTAAATTGATCGTTTTGTGGTGAACAATTCATCCATGCAAGTCAATCCACACAAAAAAAATTTTTGGCTTCGTAATCTTTAATCAAATTCTGAAAATGCCCCTCCCCTCTGCACTGGAGGACCTTGCCCGATGACGTACACTTGACGGTTTAGGTGTCTGCTTAACATCCGTAATCACGCCCCTCCAACTGACATTAGACAGGCACACAGCGTGTGAAAGGAGAGATGGCGAGGAGGTGCATTTTTCTAGATCCAATCAGGTGCTAGTTGGAAAAAAAAGCCACGCTCACTATTTTGCCTCATTTAGTATTCCGTTTCTCTCGGAAATACGTCACAGCACTGGAGAAAAGTCGTTTGCAACTTCCGGTTCACGGGGACTTTAAGCCCAATAAAAAGTGAAATCGCAGAGACCTTTTTAAACATTGCCAAGTTAAAGTTGTTAAAGCCATACGGTATAGGCTACTGAATCGGTAAGGTTTTAAACTATTTTAAAAAGCCTATTTGTTTTTGCCATCCTTTCGTGAAACCTGCAGGATAAGCTATTATTAGGCCATAGCAGCTATTTGTATTTTGTGTGTGTGGTGTGTGTGTGTGTGTGTTGCCTAAAAGTGCACTGCGGTTTCTATTTTTTTATTTTTTGGTTCAGACTTTGTTTTTATGTATAATTCCAAATAATGTCGTCCTTATGTTGTCGTAAACATGAAAGGATCGGGCCTCTGCACTGGAGAGACTCTCAAAGCTTTGTCTCTATTGGCGCTTTTCCACTGCATGGTACGGTACGGTTCGGTTCGGTACGGCTCACTTGTGGTGCTTTTCCACTGCATAGTACGGTACGGTACGGTGCGCTTCGGCGCGCTTAAATGGTACCTGATCTGTTGAGGTTCCAAGCGTACCGTACCGGTACTAAAATGTGACGTGAAACACTGCAGATCACTGATTGGTCAGACAGACAGAATCGTCACTACCAGCGTCATTGGATTTGCGACACGAGACACTAAACCCGCTATACAGAGTCATATAACCAGTAGACAACAGCCAACACGGTAGCACCTGTGTTTTACTTACTTGAAAAAAAGAAGAAGAGATCAACACTTTAAAAAGGAAATGGCTGAATCGTGGTCGAGGTGCAGACGTTCCTCTCGTTGGTTGCCTAGGAGCGGGTCCAGCGGATGGGGCAAAACAGAATGAAAAAGTGTTCCAAGAAGTAGCAGCTAGCTCAGCTAGCCGCACACGGCTATCACCGGACCTACAAACAGTGTAACGATCAGTCCCACCCACTTTGAATGGGTACTAACTGCAGTGGAAAAGCAACCGAGCGCGAACCGTTCCGCGCCGAATCGAACCGTACCGAACCGAACCGAGCGTACCATGCAGTGGAAAAGCGCCAATTGGTAACAGCAGAGCATCCTGGAAAACAGTGTTTAGATCAAAGCTGCAGAGATGCTACTCATTGCCTCGATTTTCATTGTCATATAGTAGTGCACAATAAAATACAAATGGTCTGTATGAATTTCTTTCCTCATTCTCAAAAGGATAATTGGTTTGAAACAAAACAAGGGTGAGACTTTTATCTGATACAAGATCTTGGTCACATGGACACACTCTGATTAGACACTCACACATCTGATAATGACAGTGATGACCACCTTTTGATTGTCATGGGACCTGAATGACATTGAGGCCAAATACTAATCAGCCTGTTGATTAAATATTACTCAGAAATCATCCTCTACAAGAGAAAAGGAGGAACATGCAGTTCCTTAGGGCCAGAGGACCGATGGTGTGAGGTGTTGATGGTGTTGATTACTTTCACTGATAAGAATAAAAATAGTTTATATTATTGATCTTTAAAGTTAAATGTTTAACACAAAATTAAAGTTCAGTCAAGTACAAATCAACTTTCATTTAGTCTTCTTGTGGATGGTGAATGTTTAAAGGTGCAGTGTGTGATTTTTAGCGGTTCGGTTACGAGTTTGCACTAAGGGCTCAGCCCACTGCTCACTTCGAAGAAGCTACGGTGGCTAAAACGGGAAAAACATATCGCTTCTAGGTTTCTGCGGCTTCTCTTTCAAGGTATGAAAGAAACACGCTCTGTAGCGCAGTTTGTTCGCTGTCGGCTACGGTAGAAACATGACGTCACAATGTCGACCTTCATAGAAGGGGGGGGGGGGGGCATATAAATGTCTCATTCTAAGGTAATAAAAACATTACGGTTGATTAAGCAAGTTCTTTATACACCACTGAACACATAGTTATGGATGTCATATTGCATTTCTTTTAATAGATACTCAACATTTTTACACATTGCACCTTTAAGGAGTCTGCTTTTTTATACTTTTAGCCTATACTTCCAAGATTAACAGTGTAGACTTTCTGATTTGCCTTGGTTTGGGCTTAAAAAAATCTATCTTCACATTGCTGTTTAATATAACTCATTGCTAAATATATAGTGTGTGGAATTGATTGTTCAGAAAGGCAATACATATGCTATATGCCTCCAATGCATATGCATTGTATAATAATGTAATAACTACATTAGTTAACATGAATTAAGAATGTGCAAGACTTCTACAGCATTTATTCATCTAATGTTAATTTAAATATTTTTGAACATGCATTATTAAAATCAAAAGTTGTGTTTGTTAACATTAGTCAATTCACTGTGAACAAACAATGAACACCTGTATTTTTTAACTAACATTAAACAAATGGGTTGTTCAATGTTAGTTTGTGTTAGTATACATTAACTAATGAAACCCATTGTAAAGTGATATACCACAAAATCAGTGCTAGAAGTGATGTGAGATCTTGTATTGATGCCATTCTGAGGATGAAAAAGTGTCTCTCGAAGTCTCTCATTTTGTCTTAATACACACATATTGTAACGATCACCAGCTGGAGTGCCCTCGAGAGCCACCAGAGGGCGCTCCACATAGACTATTACACTCCATTACAGACTACATTTCCCAATACCCACTGCCCGGACTCATCACTGATTGCATCACACCTGTACCTCATTGTCACTGATTACATTCACCTGTGTCTTGTCATCCTGTTAGTCTCAGTCTATTTATATCATGTTCATTCAATCACTCACCGCGAAGTCTTGTTTAAGTGTTACACTGCATTTCTGAGCAATCTCATGGTTTTCTTGTCTCTTGGTTTTGGACTTCTTGCCGTGTTCCCTGGATTACTCTCTTGCCTCTGGTCCCTGCCTGTTTTGTTTGTTTCTTTGTTTTGGACTGCCTGTCTGTGTATGACCCTTGCCTGTACACTG
The DNA here is from genome assembly GCA_036326025.1 of Chrosomus eos. Classification (NCBI taxonomy): domain Eukaryota; kingdom Metazoa; phylum Chordata; class Actinopteri; order Cypriniformes; family Leuciscidae; genus Chrosomus; species Chrosomus eos. Next base: position 28,852,531 of record CM070828.1, read on the forward strand.
GATTACGCCTCTGGATTGCCCTCAAATGCAGTGTAACACTTAAACAAGACTTCGCGGTGAGTGATTGAATGAACATGATATAAATAGACTGAGACTAACAGGATGACAAGACACAGGTGAATGTAATCAGTGACAATGAGGTACAGGTGTGATGCAATCAGTGATGAGCGGGCAGTGGGTATTGGGAAATGTAGTCTGTAATGGAGTGTAATAGTCTATTGTGGAGCGCCCTCTGGTGGCTCTCGAGGGCACTCCAGCTGGTGATCGTTACACATATATACACACACACACACACACACACACACACACACACACACACACACACACACACACACACACACACACACACACACACACAAACACAAATATATATATATATATATATATATATATATATATATATATATATATATATATATATATATATCTAATAAACAAATCCAGTAAACATTGTCTTTTGCTTTAATTGGCACTGAACATTTTGATATATATTATGAAGCAGAATTATTATTATTATGAGATATTTTGGTTTTATAGGTTTTATTTATTTATTATTAATAAATAAATTTGTTATTCTTATTTCCAGGAAATCATGGGAAGTTTTAAAGGCCATGCATTGCCTGGAAGTTTCTTCCTGATCACTGGTCTGTGGTGGGCCGCAAAGCAGACCTTTTTGTACGCCACTCGCAGGAAAAAAGTGCTGGTGCGGGCAGACTTGCCTCTCGAGCTACACAACGCCGCATAGAGATCATAGAAGGAGCTGTCATTTTATCATTTTCTATTATTGGTGAGTTGCTGCCATGCTTTTGTCAATATAATGTGAGGTTTCATTATTGATGTGTAGACAAATAAAGGTTGTCAAATGTGTATTTAAAGCACCTTAGATTCAGCAAAGAAATAGATTGGTTTTAAGCACCTTTTTTTTTTGCTATAGGGTTCTTCACTTGACTGAACAATGTAAAAAAAAATGTTTGCTGTTAAATTATGATTCTCAACCATTTTGACTCCAAGACCCCAATTGTCAACTACACATATTCGAATGATTAAGGATACATATTGTACAAATATTTGTTTTTCACATGTAAAGTTCAATTGAAAAAGAAATATCTTGATTCTTAGTGTTTTGGCTTATTTTAATGCTTGTTTTTTTCTCATTTTACCTTATTTTCTTATTTTATTCTTGATGTTTATCAGGGATGTATGCACCTATTCTATCCGTTATTGTTGTTGATCTTCTTCTTTTCTTTCGCTCTTGAAGTCTATGGCAGCCCATAGAACCGTATGGTAAAGAGTTGTGAAATTTGGCACATAGAAGACAGTCTGAACATTTACCACAGCAATTTTGGAGTCTTTAACCCAATCCCTATAGCGCCACAAACTGCCCAAAGTTTCACTTATGTTCATGCTAATAATGTTTTAACCATAAGGGCTAGAAACATGATTATTTCCCCCTCTGATTCCTTGGTTCAATGCGATTTGATTGCCGCATTCAGAAAAAAACTATGTTTTAGAACTCGTCCAGACGGTTTGTTCAATTCTCTTCAAAGAATTGATATCAAGTTGATTGGTCAAATTTTTCTTGGATAACGTGCGAGCGAATTTGACAAAGAGCACGCCAAAATGGATGGATACGAGACTACCTAGTGGTAACTAAATATATATATATTTTTTTAATTTGCTTGAAACTTCTGAACTTCTGAACCAAAAATCTCACACAAAAAAAATCCTCAAAAATGGTCACCCAACATTGACCACACCAGATCAATTTGGTGTTAGTGCCACCTATTGGTCAAAAGTAATAAGCAATTAGGTCACATTACAAATCATTGTATTTATGGGCTTTCAATATTTTGCTTAAAATCATCTCCAATTGTCTTCACTCAATTTTGCAGTTGGTCTGACGCCCGCTGCCTTGATTTCTAGCTCAACATTCTACCTCGTGTGGTGGTGCTTGGCTCCGTAATTGCTGCTTGTTATATTTGCTTCTCTTCCATTTACTTAGGTATGTTAGCAGAGCAGCTTCTTGCAGGCGGGCCCAAGTTTCAACTGTATGATTCTTCCACTCAGCACTGGGAGCAGCTGATGAACTGGCAGCACACCACCATGTACCTGTTCTTTGCCATCGCAGGGGCCATATCCCTCACTGTCCACAGCACAGACATCGCCCCATTGACTTTAGACCGAATGCTATTGGGTCTTGCTTTCTTTAATGAGGGTGGGTTCTTGATTTTCTCCCATGTTGATTTCATGTGAAAGAGTGTTTTGTAAATGCATTTTTAATGTTAGAGATTGTGTGAATTTTTACCTAAATTGAGCACTCTTGAAATTCCTCATTTTAATTTTTTGTGATTATTCAACACATACAATTGAAAATACACGTCTGCCCCTTGCAGGATTTCTGTTCCTTTATCATCTCCATGGTAGAGACCTACTTGATGTCCATGTGCACACTCTTCTCCTTTATGCCATCTTTGGACAAGCTTTCATCTGCCTTCTGGAGGTTTTCCACAGGGGGAATATTCCTACTTGAACTGTTCAGAGCCACTCTCACCGTACTGCAGGGCAGCTGGTTTTGGCAGGTCAGTGTGTGTGCGTGTCCTATGTGTACGTGTGTAAGTGCATACATAATGTGTGTGTATTTAAGTCATTTTGACTCAACACTCTTTTTTTCTTGTATTTTTCTAGATTGGCTTCGTGCTGTACCCGCCCAGTCAAGTTAAATGGGATCAGACAGACCATGACAATGTTATGTTTGTCACATTATGCTACTGCTGGCACCTCGCATTCGCATTGTTCACCGTAGCTGTAGTGTACTGGTCTGTTCTATGGTGAGCACAACATATTATATCCATTCTAAAATGAAATACACAAACATGAATTAGATCTGAAGGAACATAAAAGGCCTTTTTAAAAGATTAGGGTCGGTACTTTCATTTCTTTTATACTTCTATTCAACAAGGATGCATTAAACTGATCAAAAGTGACAAGTAAATACATCTACAGTATCATGTTACAAAATAACTGTTCTTTTGATCTTTCTATTCATCAAAGATGGAAAAAATGTATCATGTGCATTTCCACAGCAACATTAAGCACAACTGCTTTTTCAAAACAGATAATAATAAGAAATGTTTCTTTAGGAACCAAAAATCTGCATATTAGAATGATTTCTGAAGAATCATGTGACACTGAAGACTGGATTAATGGCTGCTAAAAATTCAGCTTTGCATCATAGGAATGAATTACCTTTTTAAATGTATTAAAATAGAAAACAGTTATTTTAAATTGTAAAAAAAAAATTCACAACATTACTGTTTTTCTGTATTTTTGATCGAATAAATGCAGCCTCAGTGAGCATTAAAAAAACATACCGACCCCGATCTTTTGTAGTGTATGTATATTGCATATGAAATCATATTTTTTATGGAATTTCCTTTCTGTATGTTAGATTTATTGAATTCCTTTTCTTTTACCTTCATTGTTCTCCCTCCAGTGCTGTACGTTCCAGACTGAGGAGGATGCCACCCATGGAAATGGGGCTTTTGAAACCAAGAGACAAGGAAATAGAGTCTGAAGACGAGATTTTATGAGTGTTTATCATCTTTACACATTCAACCCTGCATCCCAATTCATTTGTGCCTCAGGCCAAAGAAAAATATGGAGACAGAGAGTGAGAGATAGATAGTAAGTCGAGGCATTCTCACTAAATATTAGCTTTGACTTAATTTCCTGAAGAGCAGATGAGAGATGACAAACAGTAGCAGTCTTGCTTCCCAAGATTTTGTTCATCAAATTGCAACAAGTGACTGAGTAACAGTCACTTGGCTTACATTAATAATAATGTTATTCACTTAAGGAAGCGAATTAAGCCAACAGAGTGAAATGAGTAAATCACAAGAGCCGTAGTGTTAAATCTCTCGCATGTTCCCAGTACGATCACTCCAGTTACAACAGTCTTATCTTTTTGTGGTCATTCCTTTTAATTTAATTTTCTCACTTCCACTTCATTTCTCTGATGCCCCTCAGGACCAACCCCTGAGAAGTTAGTTAAAACTTGATTATTTTCTATACAAGTTTGTTTCAATAAATGAAACTCGGGTCATTACGTAAAGATTATTTGTTGGCATTACATAATTTTCTCTTTGACACATTACTGTGTAAATTTGAGTATTTTCTTTGTGTACCTTGTCAGTATTTTATATGTTGTCACTCAAGGGAATATCATATTTTAATCATATTGTTTTTGATGGTATTATATGATCTACATGCTGAAATAATTATGTTTTAATGCCCCTAGGATTTGGGGTTATTTAAGTCACTTTTCAGTTCATCATTCTTGACAGCCATTACAATTCCTCAGTTAGTCTTTTGTGTTTGTTTATACCTTAGTTAGTCTTTTGTGTTTGTTTATACCTTAGTTAGTCTTTTGTGTTTGTTCCACGGTATTCTTTGGAAAAGGGAAAAGGAGGAAAAAAACAGGATTGACCATTATATGAGCAATCTTGACATTATAGTATTTTATCACATGCATTTATTGATTAATTTGACTTGATAAATACATTTTCTAAAAACAAAACTTTTTCCAATAAAATATTTTATTAGTCTATAACAGTGTGCAGTGACTATTTATATTAATTGCTATGTATTTGGCATGTGCTGGTATTCACATATTTTTCCATATATTTTTTATTTCTGTATAGTTCAAAGCCCAATTAATGATGGAGGGATAGGTGCAAGAAAGAAATGATGCACGAATTAACGAATAAAAGAAATTGTCTCTCAATAAGTGTTCCAGTAACATGAAAAACCACTGACTATCATCATTCATTCTCTATATACTAAGCTACTTTTTAGTGCACTTGAGAAGGTAGGTGGCGTGCTTGAGCAAAATGTGATAATGTTCATTGAAAGCAGCCCAGAAGGCAAAGGTGAGAACGAGTGATGTCAAGTGAGTGCCAGCTGGACGATGTGACAACACATTCTCTGGGATTTATAGTGAATTGATTCAGTTAATACAGAGAATTTAATGTTTAGTCATGGACAAACTCAGAGCGGTTCTAGGTGGTCGTGATGGAAACAATGACAACAGAAATATACTGCAGGTAAGGAACTGGGCTCTGCTATAAATCTTCATATTTTAAATTTAAACTAAAATATAAACGTTAAACTATGACGCTAATTTGCACATACTTACATTAATTCCAACTTCACATTTTGAAAGTTTTTATTTTGAAGTGGAAAAACATGTAGCCTAAATTCAGTTGTCTGTTCCATTCACTCAAGGCGGCGAATGAAGCGTCCACGCTGGGATGGGGGCCGCGCCTGAAAGGATTCCTCGCCTTTATGGTCATCGGAGTTGTGTGCACGATCCTGGTCAGTGACTTAAACTTTAATCAACCTTATTTTTATTATCAACGAGATTTTACACACAGGTAACTTCCTTTATGTTGAGAAGGGATAGGCGATGAGTTGGAGAAATATGTTTAGAAGCAGAGCTGTGTCACCGGTTTGACCTGCTCTCAGGAATGCATATTGCGTTGAAATGCCATTTTGCTGTGTACATCCAAGTATTTTGAGTGAGAAGTTTAGGAAAAAACTAGTTTTATTTGGTATAACTTTGTGACTATTAAGTATCATAACTAGCTTTTTCTTTCTTTCTTTTATCAGGGAGTATGTTGCCTATTTATTCCCAAAATAGGATTGATTCTCTTCATTGTGTTTTACACATTGGGCAACATATGCTCCTTAATAAGGTCGGTCAACAAGCTATAGCAGGTTAAATGTATTAACTTTGTATTATTTTATTTGAATTTTCTCTTTGAGACAATACTGACTTCTCTGTTTAATTTGAATCCCCCGGCAGCACTATGTTTTTGATGGGACCCTTAAAACAGCTGAAACGCATGTGTGACAAGACCAGAGCCTTTGCTACTGTTGTTATGATAGTAAGTTGTTCCTTTTTTTCTCATATAAAACTAAAAATTAGAATCTAATTGTGAAAATAATGCAGACATGTTAGAAGAGTCTTTGAATTTGCAGAATATGCTTATTGTTTTTGTATACAAACATGTTTAATGCAAAGAAGAAATCAAAATTGACTCTTTTTTAAAACTTTTTAATACATGTTCTTGGTGTTTTTGTAAACAGTTCATCTATGCACATTTAAATGGCTACATGTCCTTTTGAAAGTTTTTTTTTTCAATAACTCCTAGAACAATTGCCATATCTCAAAAACAGATGCACAAGAGAATTTTTTTTGGTAACACTTTATTTTACGGTGTCCTTGTTACATATGTTACATGTACTTACCGTAGTAATAACAGTAAATTATGCATAATTACATGCAACTAACCCTCAACCAAACCCTAATCCTACCCTAACCCTATAGTAAGTACATGTAGTTAACTATTATTACTCAGTACTTAAATATATAATTACACTGTAACAATGACACCTTAAAATAAAGTGTGACCTTTTTTTTTGTTGTTTACGTGCATCCTTTAGATATCTGCCATTTACAGCAAATACAGATTCTGATTACAGATACAGTATTTTTGACCAAGTATTAAGAGTTCCACTTTTCATTTTTTTGGTCTATAGACATGTCTGGTTCTCACACTCTGTGCAGCTTTTTGGGTGAGTTCTAATCCATCTGTATTGTATATTTCAAACCAACTCTGAATCAAATATTATACAGTATTATTTTAACTTTTTATTAACACTAATCTCTGTACCACAGTGGAAGATATTTGCACTCACTTTGCTGTTTGTCATTCTGCAAGTCCTTGCATTTGCATGGTAGGTTTCCATTGACACATTGCAATATATATTTTAAGTATATATTTAAACCAGTAGCACAGCATCACAGGTTTATTATTGTACTGAAATACATTTTATCAATTAACATTTTTCTTCTCTATAGGTATAGCCTGTCTTACATTCCTTTCGCAAGGTTAGTCTGGAATTGCACAGCTTTAGATATTAACAGATTGACATTAACAAAATGTGTATTTTTTTTTATTCTGTTATAAATGAATTATCTTGAAATAGGTAGGTCTGGTAAATGACAGCAGTAATCATGCACAGGCTTTTTTGGACCTGTCTGCTTTAGAATGTTGAGTCTGTTAGAAATCTTTTAAAAGGCCTTACATTCTCTTTTCCTTAACCAGAGATGCCATCCTGAAGTTTTTCTCCATGCTGTTCACCACATGTGTGAAATGACAAGGCTGAGGTTTGGCCTTTCACCACTCCAGATACTTTCTGGTCAAGTATTCTGTGATTCCGGGATCATCAAAACATCATTGACAGAATGGCACAATGGGACACTGCTAGTTTTAATGGCATTTTCTTAACCCTGAACATGAAGAATAAGACTCATTTTTACTGAAGGTGTTTTATTTTAAATATGTTGTAGAACAGTTAGGAAATATTTTAAGATACCTGAAAAGGGATATTTATAAAAGCAAATATGTTGGGGGGTGACTTTTGAAAGTTGCACTATTTTTCTCTGCCTTATTGTTTTTTAATGATATCATCCTGTAAATAAAGAAAAGTTTAATCAGATAATTTTTCGTTCTGTTGTTTCTTTTATACAGTATATATCTAAAAAAAAAAAAAAAAGTGTTTTATAATTTTTTTATTTCTCTTTTAACACTGGCGCCTTTAAAGTGAATCATACGTAATTGCATTGCCGACTACTCATTGGACTACGTCTGGCTTGTACACGCCCACTCACTGTTGCAGGAAGTAGTTCACTCCAAACTCCTGGCGCGCGCAACCTAACATAACTTTAATATTCGACTGAATAAAGTGTTGAAAGTTAGAAAGCTTAAGGAAAACATAATTAAACCACAACAATGTCAATATTTCTTCAAGCAGTCAGAAGCAACATACCAGAAAAGGACAAATCGGAATTAGCGGAGAGTGACCTGAAAAAATGGGGACTAGGAGGTGAGGGAATGAAAAGAAACACGGAACAGTAGCTGCTATATCCCATTTTCGAGATTCAATGTACGGCGTGTAATATAAATAAATAAACACAGATATTTTATGGAGTAACCATTTATTTAAATACAATTGCAGTGTCTCAACCTAATCAGGTGCTTATCTCAATAGGATCCCTAGATGGTATGTAAGTTCTTGAGCACAATTGAGTGCTGAATACTTATATTTCCAGCACATGACTTGATTCCAGTAAATTATACTTTTTATTACTCAAATTTCATTTAGTACATTTGTGCAGTTAATTATAACGCCATGTTTCCTCATCTTGTATATTATAATAATACTGAAATTACACCAATGGCAATGTCAATGGAATCCATTTCATCGCACAACATTTTCAGGCGTGATTAGCTTTTCATGTGCCTCGTTAATTTGACCAGTGAGGAAAAAAAGGCTATGAATGTCCATTTTATGGCTTGAAATTGTCTAAACGTTTTCTTACAAACAATACTTTATCTTCTTCCTAACAGCTATTAATCTGAGGTCTTATCAGGTGGATGGAGTTAGGTGGCTGTCACAGTGCATGAAGACCCAGGAGGGCTGCATCCTTGGTGATGAGATGGGTCTGGGTAAGACTTGTCAGGTTAGTAATGTTATGGGTTTATATTGCTTGCTTTTAAGCCAAAGATTTATTCCAAGATGTCAGATATCAGATAAGTGAGATGTCATCCTCCTGTAGACCATCTCTTTGCTGGCATATGCTCGAGGATGTCTTAAGATGAATGGACCGTTCCTTGTGCTTTGCCCCTTATCAGTTTTGGACAACTGGAGGCAAGAGTTGGAACGGTAAGGGATACTAGCTAATGTATGATCAGACTTCATAAAGTCACTGCATGAAATCAAAATATGTGACAAACTGTCACTCACATGAGATCACAGCAATAACAAACCACAACCATTCAATCAATTCTCTATAATTTTTCTATTCTCTAATTTTTCATGTTAGAGAAGCCACTATCACAATAGAGAAGAATTGCAACTTCCGTTTCATGATGACTTTTAAACATTTTGATTTGTTACTTTATTGGGACTATGAAACTACATGCCACCCAATGAATTTGTGAATAATCCAGCGTGACCTGATTGAGCTGAAGGCAATATGTTGTCACTGTCACTAGATGGAGACAGTAACATATAAACTCTGGATTAGTATCTACCTTCAATGCAATATAAGCTTCACATGTTAGATTAGTTAAATTCTCTTAACTCTCCTTTTTCATTCAGCTTCTGTCCCAGTCTTTCTGTGCTCTATTACACTGGGGATAAAGAGAGAAGGGCAGAGCTCCAGAAAGAGCTCAAGAATGGCAAACACTTCCATGTTCTTCTCACCACATATGAGGTTAGTGCACCTGTTTTCAGAGGATAAATGCACGATACAAAAGGTTGCTTTCAAAGTTTTTGCACTGTTTTTAATGTGAAATCTTTCTCGTATTTAATAGATGTGCCTCAAGGATGCCAGATTCCTGAAAAGGTGATCTATGTTGGTGAACAAATATATCATTAAACTTTATAAAAAAAAAAATACAGTATATTTACACAATTCTGCTACACAGACATTTTACATGTAATTAAATTACCATATTGATACCATATAGGTTATTGGGTGATATTAAAGCTTTTTTATTTTTCACCATAATTGGAGATATATTGGTCGATTTGGGATAGTAAATGTTAAATTGTTCATCTCCTTTGCCTTATTTTTAAAATGACCTTTGCTATCATCTAACACTCAAAGTTTATCTTGAAACCTAATTAGTAATAATTGTGTTTGTAGTTTTTTTTTGTTTTTTTTACACAGCAGTGTAGAATTGTTTTTGTGACATTTGATCAGTTATTGGCCAAAACATAAAAATAATTATCAGCTTATCGCCAGTTATCGGTATCAGCGACGGTATCAAGTTTTGATTCAAATTCAACTGTACCGCTCCACTCTCTTCTAACAGCTGGAAATGGAAGATTTTAGTTGTTGATGAGGCTCACAGGCTGAAGAACCAGGAATCATTGCTGCACCAAACCCTCAATCAGGTTACACGATTGCATTTTAATATAGGCATGGTTTAATGTTTTTATTGTCACTGTCAGTTTGTAAAACCCCTGATAATAAACCGAGCACTGCCTGTCAATTTTTCAGCTTTCCCCTGATATTAACTGCCATCTGATGTCGGCTTTTTCTCAGTTTACAGTGGGTTTTCGAGTGCTGTTGACAGGCACTCCCATTCAGAATAACTTGCAAGAAGTCTATTCACTCCTCACCTTCATCCAGCCCTGTCTGTTTCACCCTGAAGATGTTGAGGACTTTGTTAGGGCCTATACAGACGTACAGACTGAACCTGCCCTTGGTATGGCATCACCATTACCAACCTTTGCTGTTTCTGTTTGCGCCGAAAGAACACTTGTCTTCCACCACCCTTATTAGCACTTAAAGTCACCATGAAATCAAAACTGACAATTCTTGTTTTTTTTAATTGAGTACTGTAGTATTTATTATAAATGATTTATCTGTGCACATCATATTTTTTTGAAAATTCATATACCCTTGTAATTTTTAATCATAACAATTTCTCTCTAAGCAAATGTTAAATATTCAAAATAGCTGAAGGTTTTAGTTAAGCAATCATGTTTTTAATATTTATTTTCTTTCACTGGTAGAGATTTAATTGCTGTTTATGGTGAAAAATACTGTGCCGTGACTCCCTCCATAAACCAATTTAGCTCATCAAAACAGCACAGATATAACTGTTCTAAGGGACAGATTTGGTGCCAAACTGAACACATCAGACATCTCACAAACTTGGCAGAGCACAAAAAAGATGTCAGAATAGATCATCTCTCCTTGACTCACCGGCCAGATTTGCCAGTGGCTATTAGAGGATATAGATCATAAATTCTCATTGTTTGTACTCTTGTGACCTTGTGTGGGAGTTTGTAACATTGTTGTTCTTGTCTGCAGCTGATGAGCTTCATCGAGTGCTTCAGCCTTTTTTGCTACGTAGAGTTAAAGCAGAGGTGGCAGCTGAACTGCCCAAGAAGACCGAACTTGTTGTTTTCCATGGGCTGTCTGCTCTTCAGAAGAGATACTATAAAGCTATTCTGACGAGAGACCTTGGTAAGACTGCCCTGAATCATGTCACAACAGGCAAAATTGAATACTTTAGCAGCAAAAGGATGTGTTCATTCTAGTGTTTAATAATTTCAGATGCCTTCGGCACAGATCAAAGCACTAAGACACGACTTCTGAACATTTTAATGCAGCTCAGGAAATGTGTGGACCATCCCTACTTGTTTGATGGTAATCAATTTATCACTTTCTGTGATGTTCTATGGGAAACACATTTATTTATCCAACTAATTGTCTTTATTCCACGCCATTTCCATGTAAGGTGTGGAACCAGAACCATTTGAGATGGGGGAGCATTTAGTGGAGGCCAGTGGAAAGCTCTCTTTGTTGGACACAATGCTGGCGTATCTTCAGGAGGGGTTTGTCTTGTTGACCTAAAGTCTAGCTTCCTTCCAAAAGCAAACTGATCTGGTCTGTTGTAGATATTGAAATTTTGTTATCATAATCAATTGATGGTGGAACAGAAGTTTCACTTTCTGAACTTTTTTTTGTCATATTTGGCCTGCAGCAATGTAAAATACCTTCCAAACTGGTTTAGCGTCACATAACTTTTGATTACATTTTTTTATTAAAAAAAATCCAAAATGTAATTCTTCAAAAAAAAATCTTCCAAATCATGTCTTTACCACAATACACTGTTGGAATGGTTATATGTAATTCACCCGTGTCTTACCATATCCGTACACTGAGAAAAGTAGCTCATACTGTGGGTAGTTTCAAGCTGAAAGTTTGATGTCACAATAAACAAGAAAAAATAATGGTTTATTCAAAACGGCAAACCTCGGGTTGTAAAAATAAAGTTGTCATGTATTGATGTGTACATTGGTGCCTTGAATCACATTCATCTAAGCAGAGGAGCATAGCTAAAGCTCAACTAAAGATGCATGCAGTTTTATTTTTTAAGCTGCCAGAAGGCCAAAAGTTACAATTGTGTAGCTATAAAAGACCTGTGTTTTATTGATTTGGTGATATAAAATATGTTTTTGTCACTGTTTTCAGGGGCCATCGTGTTCTTCTGTTCTCTCAAATGACCAGGATGCTGGATATTCTGCAAGATTACTTGGAGCACAGAGGTACTAAGACACACTTTGACTTTGTCAGAACCTTCACCTTTACTTATTTACCTGTGATCTCACTGTGCTAAATGATGAAATTAAAGTGAAATCACAAACAGACCAATGTTACCACACTGTGCTTGCTCAGGCTTTTTAATTTTAAAATGAATGTGTATTAGCTTTCTGTTTGTAAAACAGTGTACGCTCCTTTTCAATTTGGAGCATTTATGTAACTGTACCTACATGTTCTTCTAGTAATCTAGCCCTCTGATCTAGAGCAGTTCATGTGGGTTTAGTATCACATCCTGTGTTTGCTGCTGTGTGTGTTAATGTGCTACCGGCCGTGTAACTGCCAGGCCTCCCACTTCTCCGCAGGTTACAGTTATGAACGTCTGGATGGTTCAGTCCGGGGAGAGGAACGTAACCTAGCTATTAAAAACTTCAGCACCAAAGATGTTTTTATATTTCTCCTCAGCACCAAAGCTGGTGAGTTCACAGTTTGGGAAAGCCAATCTGAAATTCACACTACCACACTCTATAATCAACAGCAGTGCAAATCCATTTTTTTATTAGTTACTTTATATAATATTTAGAGTGTTATATTTAAATACCGTTCAAGGTTGCGATATTGGCCTTATGTGTTTGATGCTAATCTTATTTGCATCTTTTAGACCGGCACAATTAATTGAGAGCTGAAAGTCGTGACGAGATCATGCATAAATATTGAGAACATGCACATGTCTCATGAACATGTCTCTGTATGAGATGTTGGTGGAAAACCTGTGTGATGTAGAGAGAGATTCATTTCATCTTGGGCCTTTTTTTTTCAGAACTGCTCATTATAATTACAGTCTCACTTTCACTCTAACATTTAATACACACTTCCGTTCAAAATTGTGGGGTCATTTGTGAAGACATTTATAATTATGTTACAAAAGATTTAAATTCAAATAAAAGCTTTTTTTTCTTCTTTTTTTTTACTTTATATTGATCATCAAAATGAAAATACTCTTAATAATATTAAGCAGCACAACTGTTTTCAACTGTGAAAATAATAATACTGTAACTTGAGAACCAGGGTTATTATAGTTAACTGAAACTAAAACCATAAAAAAAAATTGAAGCTTAAAATAAAACATAAAAAACTTATTTTATTTCAGCTAGTTGCCAATGCAACATAATTTTCATTTAGTTTAACTTCATGTACTGAAATAAATAAAACTAAAACTGAAATAAAAAATATTAAAAACTATATAGACATTAAAAAACTTTAGAAAATTACTAAAATGATACTGTTAAGAACAGATCAGCATATTAGAATGATTTCTGAAGGATCATGTGACACTGAAGACTTGAGTAATGGCTGTTGTAAATGTGGCTTTGCCATCACCAAAATAAACTGCATTTTAAAACATATTAAAGTGATTCTTTTAAATTGTAATATTTCACAATATTACTGTTTAACTGTATTTTGAATTAAATGAATGCAGTCTTGGTAAGCATAAGAGACTACTTTCAAAAAAATCTTTCTGAGCCTTTTTGAATGGTTGTGTACCTGTATTTGCTGACTGTGCTTTGGCTTACAACAGAGTCTTTGTTTTTAGGAGGGGTAGGAATGAACCTAACAGCAGCAGATACTGTGATATTTGTGGACAGTGATTTCAACCCACAGAATGACCTACAAGCAGCAGCCAGAGCCCACAGGATTGGCCAAACAAGGTACTCTCTGCCAAAATGCATATTCTATGTTGTTCCAGCTAGTTTTGAAGTGTCAAGAATAAGAAAAGGAATAAGTGCCACAAAAGTGGTTCATGTGGAAGGACCAGACCAAAATGTCATGTGGACATTGTTGTTGTTTTTGTCCTGTTTGAACACGCTTTAAATGTTCCCTGTCAAGGGCACTTTACTTTACCATGTAGATAAATTCTCATCTCTTCTTTGTGTGCAGGCCTGTTAAAGTGATCCGGCTCCTCGGTAGAGACACTATAGAAGAGATCATCTATTCCCGCGCTGTGTCTAAACTGCGTCTCACAGACACAGTGATTGAGGAGGGACGTTTTTCTCTGCTGGACCAGGCTCAATCCGCAGCTTCTGGCCTTCAGGTAGAAAGAGTCCTCTGACTCTCTTCGTCTTATCTCTTAAGCTCAATTCTGTGCACTGTTTCCTGGTTCATATTTTGTGCACTTGTGGTTTCGCTTATTGTCAAACTGCACACGTTTGCAGTTTCTCAGTATGCTGTCTTTTATATCCCCACCAATCTAGTTGAGTGAGATCCTGAAGTTTGGTGTGGATAAACTGCTGTCGTCAGAGGAGAGCTCTATTCAAGATGTGGACCTCAGGCTGATCCTAGGGCAGTCTCAAGATGGGCGATGGCTAACGGATGAAGAGCATGTCAAGCTTAATGAGAGTGATAAAGAGGAAGATGAGGACATGGAGGGTCAAAGTACAACACTTAGCTTCTTTTCAGTAATCTTGTCATAACTCGCACTTGAAAATGAGAATGAAATGAACTGTTAATGTGTTTCCTGACTTCCAGACCACATGTACTACTTCGAGGGGAAGGACTACTCTAAAGACCCCAGTGCAGAGGATGAGAAGACCTTTAAACTGTTACTTGAGAAGCAGTTAGTTGATCTAGAGCATGCTGGGAAGGAGGGCCGTGCACTTCGTAACAAAGCTGGGGTAACTTACATCTTAAGTTACATCTTAACATGCATCTTAAAGATGAAATAATTTGGTGTCTGTATTTTTTATTTTTAAAAAGAAATTAATACTTGTATTTTTATTCAGCATCAGCAAGGACGTTACACTGTTTAAAAGTGACAGTAAATACCTTTACACTGTTAAATATATATATATATATATATATATATATATATATTATCAATAATGCTTTTTTTAATATTTTGAACTTGCCATTCATCAAAGAATCCTGAAATTATCTAGGTTTCCGCAAAAATATTAGGCAGTGCAACCGTTTTCAACATTGATAAGAAATCTTGCTTGAGTAACAAATCAGCATATTACAATAATTTCTGAAGGATCATGTGAAACTGAAGACTGGAGATAATGATGCTGAAAAGGATGCAGCTTTGCCATCACAAGAATAAATTACATTTAGATATATTAAAATCGAAAACAGTTATTTAAGTTGTAAGTATATTTCACAGTAGTGCTGTTTTTGCTGTATTTTTGATTAAATAAATGCAGCCTTGGTGAGCATAGAGACTTCCTTCAAAAAATCGAACCAACTTTTGAACGGTAGTGTTTAATGGAATTTTGGTTATGGTTAATTTGTTGTCATTCTTTTTCTTTCATGATAGCTAATGATTAAGATTTAAGATTGTTTTTATTATATTTATTCATGTACTTAATTTTAACTATAGCAAACAAACAAAAATCTAAACAAACGTCTGTCACTGCCTATCAGGTGTCTCTGACTGGACCCTTGATTAACCCAGGGAGGAAGAGGAGACCTCTTACAGAATCAGAGTTAGAACAGAGACGTCAGAAGATACAAGAAGGTGCTGCAAAGAGGGCAAAGCTACAGGAGGAAATGAAGAAACAACAGGAAGAACTAAATTACAAGAAGAAGTAAACAAATATACAGATATTGTGGCATTCACATTTTTGACCAGTATATAGTATATTTATTTTATGTTCCTGTGTGTGTCTATTTAATTGCCTGTGTGTATGTGTATCTCTGTTTGTTTTTCAATGGCAGGATGGCATGCTGGGACTCGTGTGGCTACACTTCGCTGTGCTTGCCAAGTGTCGACAGTGAGGGTGAGGAAATGGAGTCTGATGAAGATGACGATGTCAGCTGGAGCTCCACTAATTCGGAACACAGAGCCATTCGCTATGTGCTGGGCGATGTAACTCGCCCTCAGACCGATCGAGAAGATGCCATCATTGTGCACTGTGTTGGTGCGTCACTTATCTCGCCTTTGGACGAGAGAAAAAACCACTGTCAGCATATTGATTATTCATATGGCTTGTTAAAGTGTAACTTTGCTGTAAGTGTAACCCAAGAGTTGCTCACTCCGCTAAACATTTACTTTTTAATTCTTGCACCCGGGAAAAACAAGTCAATACCATTGTCACTAAAAGTTTGCTAAGAGGTATTTCCACTAAAGCAAGGCAGTATGTTGACTTTTCCATAGGTGAAGTACCCCTATGTGTGATTAACTGTATTTGTGTGTATCTGATGTAGATGACTCTGGATACTGGGGCAGAGGAGGATTGTTCACCGCACTGGAGCTCAGATCAGATGAGCCGAGGAAACAGTATGAGCTGGCTGGTGACATGAAAGGTAACAAACCTTTTCTGTTTGCTGAGATGGGTCTAATTCATGCTCTGTCATTACAAACATTCCATAATGATGTCGGGATACAGTTCACACAGCTCACTACTATGTTGCTTGCACGCTGGTTTTCCATGAAACTGTCTTGAAATTATGGGTATTAAATTGATTTAATACCCATAATTAATGTGATGTTTGAAAGTTGTGGCTTTCACAAAGTTTGTGGTATCTAAATAGTTTTAAACAGTTTACTGTGTACTTTCACATAATAATGTAGTTTTGTTCTGTAGTTCTGTTCTACACTGGGGTGATTTGTAGACATTTGTAAGCCTGTTTTCTTATATATTTTAGCAGTTTAAGAGTACAAAAGTAATCCACTGATATTAAAATTCTGGTACAAATAAGCCAATAATTATTTTCATGTTATTATGATAAATTGGCCAAAAATACAATTATATTCTACATTGACTAAATAACATATAAAACACTACAATTATAATTGCTAATTTTAAAAGTAGATCACAAAATGATAATGTATAGTATTAAAATATATTAAAGGCGGGGTATGTGATTCTCTTTTTTGTCCATTTTTTTCTAAATAACTTTAAATCCTATTCTTAACCCATTTATATCCACTGAGTTAGCATTAAAATGCAAATTAAGCAATTTAATCATCTGTGGAACGGGCAGGCGCATTCTCAAAATGTGCATCTCGTCAGTAAAACCGGTTTCATGATTAGTAGTAAATCGTCATTACAATCTCTCTCACGCATCTGAGTTTTCGCTCGTGCATGATTACACGTCCATGTTCTTCGAATGGGTGGAGTCAGGTAGCCTGGTTCTACCAGACTCTCGTACATTTCATTTGTACATAGAGTCTGGCACCGCTCCATTGACAAACGTTTACTTACTTGTAGGCGGGAACTCTATTGAAGTCTAAAACTATTGGATCTGCCCAGAGTCACTCTATCTGCCATAACCAATCGCTAACGTTTGGTCATGACGTATGTCTTTTCCCGAACCCCGTGGGAGGATGGCCATAAACACAAAACTAAGCAAAGATTGTTCTTACTCCGGCTTTAACTTCTTGATATTCGGCAGCGTTGCCACAACGGACCGAATGGCTTCACTCGCATCTTTCTTATTTTGAACTACAACTCAAAATAACGCACGAGTCGACATCAACGTCATCGTTCTCAGCCACTCCCTCTGTTCGCTGATTGGTCCTACAAAAAATTGATTTCTGGAAACCGAAGTCTACGGCACAGTCCCAGACGGAGTACTGAAGGAAAATGAAATTGAGCGGAAGTGCGTAGGAGGGCGGAGCCAGGCTAGGAGTCAGGGCCAGCGTTGGAGGAAAGAAGGTAGGACCATTTGAATTGTGTATTTTCAAAATCTGCCAGTCGTTTTCCAAATCACATACCCCACCTTTAATTATGAGATTTGATAAAGATTACACTACTGTTCAAATGTAAGTTCACCAAGGAATTATTTATTTGATCAAAAACAGTAATATTTTTAAATGTATATATTTATTACAAAAAAAGTTTATTGTGATGGTAAAGCTGAATTTTCAGCAGCCATTACTCAATGTCTTCATTGTCATCTTCTGTGTTGTTGCGAGAGAAACATAATTTATTATTGAAAACAGTTATGATATCTGAAAAACAGGCTTGATATTTTTGTAGAAACCATGATTTGTTTAGTATTTTTAGGATTATTTGATGAATAGAAAGTTTAAAAGAATAACATTTATTTGAAAAATATATCTTTACACAATTCAATATCCAATATCAGTATATTTTATTGAATATTGACCAATACATTTAAAATTAAATTAAATAAATATCATTTGAAATGACAGCTTACTCAACAAACAGAGATTCCATCCCATAACTGATTGGGTCAAATGATAATTGTGTGTTGCAGACTTAGAACTTGGGAATGTTCTGCTTTTTCCTATTGATGATAAACAGTCAAGGCTCAGTGGAAGAGACTACGTAAGTCATCAAGCTGTTTATGTCTTTTATCTACTGCTGTTAATTATTTTAAATCATTAATTTATTTATAATAATTTTATGCCTCCTGTCTCTCTAGCTGGCACTCATAGTTGCCCAGCAGAGGGATAAAGCCAACAAGTTGTCAGGCATTCGGCTCACTGCCTTGGATGAGGGCCTCAAGAAGATATACAGATATGCCAAACAAAAGAAAGGTATTGGCACTCATTTGTGAAACTATTGAGCTAGTTGCAATGAAATGGCTTCATATATTCACTTTTAAACAAATGACTTGGATTGATAAACTATTAATGCGGCTATTACAGCTGAATTACACCATCTGTGCTGCAAACCTGTCTTAAAACCCAAGTTAACTGCACGGTGCTCATACCTTTTAGTATTATAGAGGTTTGATTGGGATTGTTTCCAAGAGGCAGATTCATTTCTATAGGCTGGAGCTCTAGCTGCTCCTATTTGGCTCTGCATCGAGTACCACTTGGGTCTGCTTGAGGAAACGGAGGGTGGAGTCCACTTATTTGTGGATTTGTCTGCACGTCAACACTAGACGTGTTTCAAAATCCACAAATGCGTGAGGGGATTTACAAATGCACACGAAGCAATTCACAAATGCGTGCAGTGATTTACAAATGCACAGAAAGCGGTTCACAAATAAATACCGGGCAGAGTTGTGTTTGTGACACAAAACACATTTAGAAATTATATTTTTTTTATTTGTGAGTTTTATAATTTTTTGTGTGAAACTCTTTACATTTATTTGTTGATCTTAATCAATTTTTGTGTGAATTTGATACATTTTTGTGAATCTCTTTACATTTGTTTGTGAATCTCAATCTATTTATTTGGAATAATGCAACAATTCTAACCCCATACATGTTAAAACTCTTTTTCTATGTAAACATGCACAGGGCTAGGCAACTCTAGCCTTCGAGATCCACTTTCCTGAAGAGTTTAGCTCCAACCTTGTTTAAACTCACCTGTAGCTTTCTAGTAATCCTAAAGACTTTGATTAGCTTGTTCATATGCATTTTATTAGGGTTGGAGCTAAACTCTGCAAGAAAGTGAATCTCGAGAGCTAGAGCTGCCCGACCCCTGCACTAGAAGGATGTTTTGACCATTGACACGCTGTTCTATTCTGTGTGAATGCCCGGTTAATGTTGTCTTTAACCTGTGATATTAAACCTTTTCTGTGTTATCTTCAATAGCAAGTGTCCATCTGCCTCGGATTGGTCACTCCACTAAAGGCTTCAATTGGTACGGTACAGAAAGACTCATTCGCAAGCACCTGGCCACCAAAGCATCTCCACATCTATGTATCCTATTCCAGAAATCCTAATTTTTCACAAAAACTGCTTACTAGTAAAAACCATGAACTGAAGCCATAAGATATTTGTATCACTTTGACAGTTGGTTAGATATGTCAATAGAATGTAATATCTACTTTAAGAGTGCTTTCACACTGGCAGTTTAGTTCAAAACAGAGCAAGGTTCGCATGAAAAAGTGGTCATGTGGACCAGAGAACGCCCCATGGTACCAAACCCCAAATTACCTATAGGAGGAGGTCAGAGTTCGCTTGCACTGGAACTGGGCACAATTCGCATGAATTTGAAAGCAGCTAAGCAAGATAAAAGCAAATGTACTGGGGTTTGAGAGAATCAAGAGAGTGTGAAACCAGATCAATGCAATGGGGGGCACTAGGAACTATTAAGTTTGAAACACATCAAATGTAGCAAGTGTGAAAGGCCCCTTAATGAATAGACTTATTGCTTTAGAAGTACTTTAGAAGTAATGGATTTGATATCAGCATTAGAAACAGGAATATTCCTTGACTTGTTTTTCAGCTACTATTATAGACGAGCCGCTTCACACTCTTCTACAGTTTCTTCCACCACATGCACAGCTACTCCATCAACCTCAGACCCTGCAGCATCAGCAGCAGGTTCCCCACACTCCTCTAGTCCTCTTGGTAACAACAAAACAAAAACCTCCACTATGTCACATGAAAGTCAGGAGCACACCTGGGTTGGCTGACTTCATGAGAGGTGTTCATGTCTACTTCTACAACATGGCTGCTACAGAAAAGAAGAAGCTCGCCCGCTACCTTATCACATATCCTTTCACGTCCCTCCATTACCCATACGTTTCCTATGCATGAAACAATAGTGAACAAAGGCGTTTAACCATTAGACTACATCAACACATCTATCTTTACCACATTTATGATGATAAATCTTGTTAAGATTATAGTTTACTCCTTAACATTTGTGCACATATGATGGTGATGAAGAGGATCTTATGAGCTCACATGTCACTCATATCATCGGAGAGGTAGAAAGTCCTGTCCATGCAAAGGTAGTACCATTAAAACACTTAACTTTTTAAAGAGGTATTAAAGAGGACCTATTATGCCCTTTTTCAAAGTCTTGATTCTGTTTTTGCGGTCTATTAGAAAAGGTTTTCATGCTTGACTCATTTTTATATGACGCTCTATGAAGCCCCTCCTTTTTGTTTTTTTGTGATTAATCAACCGCTTCAAGTGTGTTTTGGAAATGTCACGCCTCTTTAAATTTACAGTGAGTTTCAACACACTATTAAAGTCCCCCTGTTGTCAATAATTTGTTCCTTATAACTCATCATTGATCACCAAAATGACATATTTAAACGTTTTTTCCTTGAAAAAAATCTTCATGCCTTAAAATGGCTTGAATGTAACTCTACACAATTGCCTCATTTAGTATATGCGGTTCTATGAATATGCAAATTAGCCCCGCCTCCACTCACTTACACCAGCTCAGAGATCCACTCCTTGATGTGATTGGTTACAAGTTAGTTTGTGATGTCAGAAACGCCAGCGATTTCAAACCGTGTTTTTGAGATTTAATTGTCTTTGGTTCACTGCAGTATTAAGAAAATTCACAGCAATGGTGTTGACAACAATTTGTACATGTTTTTTCTTACAGCATATTAAAAACACCACATTAGACATATAAACAACATTAAAAGCTTGATTTCCACCGCAGGGGGACTTTAACACAACTCAACCAGGCCTCTCACCCCTTTTTTGCATATGCCTTGGGCGGGAATTATTTTGACGTGTCCATTCCTGTGTAAGAAAGTTTAAGACTACAATCATGCGGTTTCAGGGAGTTCAGAAACCGTGCTTACAGTTATAGAGAATAACTTCCTATTGTGCTTCGTGACTGCAGACGTTTTCATGCTAACATAGCAACATTACACACTAAAGAAAGTTGAAAATGTAAAAATGCATAATAGAACCCCTTCAATATGCCTTATACTAATTAGATTAAAATGTATTAATTCTAATATTTTGGTATTAGATTTAGTAACAGAAATATGCTTTGCATTATTCTCCTTTTTTTTCTTTTCAGGAACTGCAAGATCTATTGCATCAGTACCCTCAGGTTCTTCTTGTAAATAAAAAGTGGCTGGAATCCTGCTTTGCTAACCAAAGGAAAGTCAATGAGTCTACATATGTAATTAGGTTAAGTTGACAAAGCTCCTCCTGCGTTCCTTAGAAGTGACTGATCAAATCAGTTTGCCTTTGGCTAATCTACAATCGCATAAATTTTCTGTTTAGGGTTGAAATGAACTGGTCTGTCGCTGTATATCCAGTTACGGCTAAATTACTTCAGAAGGTTTTTCATAGTATGATTTAAATAATAAACCATTGCTTTCTGTTTAAAGAGAAACAACACACTCAGGAGAGACTTTACAGTAAATAACACTAATGTATTTCCTGTATGAACTTATCTGTGTTAGATTTATGGCATGTACAACATTTACATTATTTGACATTTTCCTACATTTCACATGATAACCAGTGCTTTGGTTTAAAACGTCACCATTTTTTTTTATTGTCAACTTAATAAATAAGCTCATATCTGTTGTCTTAAAAAAAGATGTTCATGGCACAAATTAAGTCACTGATACAGCTAATCACCTTTGCATACTGTTTATAAAGCAAAGTCACAGATAAAGGTGTAAAAGCTGTTAGTTCTGAGTCAGATTTCGGATGTCGGTTTTACTCAGAAATGTATAGCTCTAAAAACCAAACCACAGATGTCTATGATATACTTATGTTTCTGGAAAGTGATTCTCATTGGCCATTTTTAGTAATAAAAAGTAACCCTCCAAATATTGCTGTGAGTTGTTTATCCTTTTTGTTTTAAACCACAAAAATAGTCCTAGAGTAAATCAATTAAAAAAGTTAAAAACGCCCATGCTTATGGTTATTTTAGTAGAACTCTTGTTCATTTAGTCCTTCCTGTTTGTTCAAAGACGTCTCTCAGAAATGTGCCCAATTTAACTTTTATTTTTAGTGAAATTGCTGCATATCTAAATACTGTGGAAATGTTGTTGTTCAAACAGTATTGACAACATTGTTGACAATAATATGAACTAATATATTATTAAATGATTATTAATCATATTACTTATTGTCAGTATCCTTGCAATTTAGTTCCCATTTCACAGTTTTGCTCTCAAAGTCAACCCTTAGTTTACTGTCAAGTGATTTACAAACACTGCGAATCGGTTCGTCAGAATCTTTCAAAAGAATCTGCTCATAAGAGCGATTTTTGATGAGGGCAGAGAGAAACGACTACTAGGATGTGCTTTCTGGGAAGTGGGTGGAGTTTGTGGTGTGAAAACAGGCAGGTGTTCAACTTCCAGGCAGTATGTAACGTTTATTCGAGTGCTACAGCTCGTGCGGTGTGTAATGTCCAGCGATTAGAGACTGAGCGGAATTAAATCATTCACGCCACTAAATCAGCTGGTCATCCTACAGGTATGGACGTGTTTTATGTGACGTACGTCATGTGTCGAATAGGTGACATCATAAGAGTCGTATAAGATCAGAGTCTTCATTTTTTTTTAACGTTTTTTAAGTATTTAAGCTGTTAATCTTTTCTAAGATTTATTGTTGGAAGGTGTTACTTTTATAGTACTACGGTACGAAGCTAGAAATATGAAAAACTTAATATGCGTTTCTTGTACAATGTTAACCTAACCTATGTAATGTTAAAAGCGTGAACACGGAAAGCGGAACACAACGAAAATTTTCATAATAGGCTACTACTTTTTTCTTTTTGTTTTACAATAAACAATTATTATTATTATTGTTACAATTATTATTATTATTATATAAAATAAGCGTTTGCTAGAATATTCAATTTAATGTATTTTGATAATATAACTACAGTATTTTGATTTTAATGGAAGTTATTGTATTGGTATCCTCTCTGCTCCATTTGTGCTTGAGGTTGATGGCCTTGTGGTTTCCACTGCACATTGAGGTGTTTTCCGCTGTTTATGTAACGTGCATTGAAATGTCATACAGTACCATGGAGAGAGAGAGAGAGAGAGAGAGAGAGAGAGAGAGAGAGAGAGAGAGAGAGAGAGAGAGAGAGAGAGAGAGAGACTTGACATAATTGTGGGTTCCTGTGTTTCAGTAGCCAAAGGTTGTTCATTTTCTCAAATACAACTTTATTTCTCAGGGTGATCATGCAGTCAAGGCTTCTTGTATTCATATCTTATTAACCACTTATTACAGATTTTTGTGCTGACTGGGGATATGAAATGGCTGCAGCTCAAGGATGATGCCTGCTCAGCTCTGCTTACAATATAGGTAAAATATACCTCCCATTATGATATAAATCATAATCATATAATATAAAATATGGTATGTATATTAACATAAACCGACAGCTCACACTGGCACTGGGCTGTCTTTATTTTTGTGCCTTGTTTATTCAAACATTTTTGTCTGACAGCCTTCTTGCATCTGGGAACCAGTTGTTACGTTTTCAAAATGCATGAAGAAGGTTGTTTGATTTGAAACATTCTTGTCTGAATAAATATTAGGAAGTCTGCAAGCTACAGCAATATTCTCAATCTGTTGTAGTGTCATTCAGGGTTCGAAATGACTTCTGACTCTTGGGGGGTCCCCTAAAATGTATGTAATTAAAACAATTCTGAAGACTATCTTGCTACACTGTACGCAAAATTATATGGATCAATGTCAGGGTTTTCTTCTTTACTCAAAATGAGGCAGAGGTGGCAAAATCGTAACACTAGGGGGGTCCGGGGGCATGCCCCCCCGGAGAAAATTTTGTACATTTTAAAGATAAATTCATTAATCTGGTGCACTTTGAGTCACTCGAATCTGTTGTTAAAAATAAATAATAATCCATCCGCCAACCACTCATATTCTTTGATTTAGATATCTGCATCTGATCATCACATTACAAATATTCAATCAAGCATGATAATATGGTAACATATCACACTGAAGAAGGCAGATTTTTTAAAGCAACATTTATTTAAAATAAAAGTTCTTCTTTTGGCAAAATTAAATTTCCTTTATAGCCTAAACAGACGCTTTACTCCCTTTAAACTTAAATAGTCAATGTTTCATTTTTGTAAACACTCTTATCTGAATAATTTTTTGTACCTTTAAAAAGGGCACTTTTCCCCTAATTTTATTTAGTGTATGCTCTAAATTTAATTTCAAATTCTTACATTGTATTAATAGGCTACATTCAATTAAAATAATAAGACAGCCTAGCGGCTGTTACCAAACAAATTAAATAATTTACATTGAAAAATTATAACCGTATTAAATGAGATTCTGAGATTGTTTTACATATTTTTTGAATATACAATTGACCTTCGCAAAGACCCGCCCTCCTTAGTTACTGTCGCTATGCCCGACAAGCTACAACGCTCTCACGCACACACCATGCTCTCACGCAGTGAAAAATACATCGCGGAGCAGAGAGGAGACTGACAACACGCGGACAGACAGGACAGACCAGGTTACTTTTCGGTTAGTTTTGATATTAAACAGTCTCACCTTTCAAATGTGGTCATTTTTTGAAAGAAATTTAAACAATAAATACCGTTTTGTAGCTCTTAATGTGCCGTGACAGATCGCTGTAGAGCATCAGTTAAAGCTGCTCGTGATCCGATCATCTCTTCCTTCTAGTTCATTTATAGCATCAAATAAACATGAATGAACATAAGGAGGAATGTTGTTTTAACCGCGGAAAGGCGTCAGTATATTCAGTTTTTCAAGTTCAAATCCTCCCATGTTAATCTACTAACTCGACTGGCTGCTTTCTCGGACAAAATGGCGGATGGCGACGTATGATTGGTTAGAACACCTGTCAATCAAGCTCCACGCGAAGGGTCAATTAAGGAATGTTGAAAAGAATGATGCTTTGAAACTAAACCGCCAGTAGGAGGTGGCAGGCGACCGTCTTGAATGAGCGAGTCATTGAGTCATTCATTTAAGCGATTCGTTCAAACGGCTGATTTATTCAGAATGAGGAGTTTTAATAATGGGTAATTGAATCTTTGACTCGAGCGAATAGTTCAAAACGCTGAATTATTCAGTAATGAATCATGAGTGTTGTTCTGAGATGCGCTGTGGTTCTGTTGTTTGGAACTATTTTCGCTGCTGAAACAGAACAAAAACAGCCATTGCGTCTAAAAATGTAAGTAACTTAATTTTAATTATTTTAACTATGTGTTTATTGAACTGTTATGAAATCAATATCTCCGTTTCAATCGTGATGGCATTCAGGAAAACAGCACTTTGGTCGTGTGTAGGCTATATATTGTTTCTTAACTACAAATGAATATGGTATAACTGCGCGAGCCCCAACAGCGCAACTTTGTTACCGTCCGTACATTAGCGGGAGCACCACAACAACAACTCACTCGGCTAATAGCTGCCCTATAGCTGCCTTGCGCTGTAATTAAATAATTACTGGTATAAATATAAAGTGTCACTAATGGCGCTTTTCCACTGCATGGTACGCTCGGTTCGGTTCGGTACGGTTCGATTCGGCGCGGAACGGTTCGCGCTCGGTTGCTTTTCCACTGCAGTTAGTACCCATTCAAAGTGGGTGGGACTGATCGTTACACTGTTTGTAGGTCCGGTGATAGCCGTGTGCGGCTAGCTGAGCTAGCTGCTACTTCTTGGAACACTTTTTCATTCTGTTTTGCCCCATCCGCTGGACCCGCTCCTAGGCAACCAACGAGAGGAACGTCTGCACCTCGACCACGATTCAGCCATTTCCTTTTTAAAGTGTTGATCTCTTCTTCTTTTTTTCAAGTAAGTAAAACACAGGTGCTACCGTGTTGGCTGTTGTCTACTGGTTATATGACTCTGTATAGCGTGTTTAGTGTCTCGTGTCGCAAATCCAATGACGCTGGTAGTGACGATTCTGTCTGTCTGACCAATCAGTGATCTGCAGTGTTTTACGTCACATTTTAGTACCGGTACGGTACGCTTGGAACCTCAACAGATCAGGTACCATTTAAGCGCGCCGAAGCGCACCGTACCGTACCGTACTATGCAGTGGAAAAGCACCACAAGTGAGCCGTACCGAACCGAACCGTACCGTACCATGCAGTGGAAAAGCGCCATAAAGACCTATAATTTTCACAATCATTTTTAATGTTAAAATATATTTGTCGGGGACCCCCAAAATCCAAAAATAAATTCTTATGGGGGGTCCTTAATGACTTATGGAGGGTCCGGGACCCCCCCAGACCCCCTCATTTCGAACCCTGGTGTCATTGTGTATTGTTACTCTTCAAATGTTGATTTTCCATTTCTTTTCAAGTAGGCCTGCTCTTTATCTGAAATGTTCAGGTCTTATGTTTTCTTTCTGATTAACTAGGAATCTTTCTCCATTTGGTTTCTTACAGTTTACAATCCCTCAACCTTCCAGAAGAGAACGAAGAGACAATGGATAAAAGCATTATTGAGGACGCCATCTGTGACTCAGACTCTACCGATTCCCAGTCCTTCCACTCTGACTTTTGCATGTCTGAGAATGAGTCTTTGAGGGCACAGGCTGACTTCATGGATATCTGCAGAGACAGAAAGACCAACTACAGATCCACACAGTCCAGCTACAGACCTTACCAGCCCCCGCTAGGTCTACCCTCCGGCTACAGTCCCCAGACGCCCTTTCCCAGTCAGACGGGAACATGGCTGAGCACCCTAGAGCCACACAACGGAGACCTGCTCCACTCGAGTTCAGTGGGCAGAAGTTCAGTGGAATACCCTAGTGGCAACCTTCCCTCTTGCTTGGTGTCTGGAAATTACTGCAGTTATCCTGGTGATTCCTGCTACTCTTGCTCTCCAGACAGGCACAGTCTGGGAGAGGGGAGTCTAGAACAGCCACGTTCACTGCACTCTATCCCAACTGCGTTCGCGCCTCACAGCTACTGCATGCCCCCTCAACCCTGCGCGTCCCGGGGGCCGCCCTGCTGTAGTCCGCACCCTGTGGATGTGTATCAAATGGATCACGGCTGTCATTATAGACCACATTATCAGATGCCATGTTGGCCCTCACGTAAGTTACGGTTCTTTGTTCAAATTCAATGCCAAGTATGATTGAGTCATAAGTGAGTTTTTTTTTTTTTTACAGGAAACTTGTAAAATTGTCAATCAAGCCATAAACAGTGATGAATTATACCAACATTCAAAACAAGCCCATTGTCTTTAAAATGACCTCATAACTGTGTGCTGTCTTTATCAGGGATCATTATCAAGCCTATGGCAAATCAGGTGCCAAATCAAATTTATGCAATTCAGTTGAGCAAGTTTCCATTTGCTCAACATACTGTCAGAAGGTTAAATATCACTTTTATGTGCGCCTTGTGCTGTATTTAAATGCACAAACCTATATTTTATTCACTGAGCATCAATCAACAATATAGTTTAGAGACAAATGTTGAACGTACTGAAATACTGTAGCTGAACCTTATATTTAAATTAAGTCATTGTCTTTTTGTTTAAATGCATAATTTCTGTGTAAATTATAAAAATAATAAGTGGCTGACTGGCTGTGTTTGCAACATCTTACATTGCATTACAATCGACGCACAAATTTAAACTTCCCACTTTAATAAATGTCTAATATATCATGCTGTCCAGTGATAGTCCATCTGTCATGTCTAAAAGATGAAAGTAAAAAAAGCGATTATTTCCATTTTATGCTTTAAACTTATTGCTTAATTTAATTTTTAAAAATTTGTCTGGGACAGTTAACATTGAGCTTTTACTGTAGGCGGTAAACGTAATATTAATAAAATGACATGTTTGTGTACATTTGTATTGATCATGGCAGCAGTAATTCATCAAATGATGGAAAAGCATGTTATAAATGGGCAAGTATTCATATAAAAGTCTTTTTACTGATCTGACTGACAAGTAATCAATTTATCAGGCAGATCTAATCATATTAAATAATATTTTGGTTTCAATAAAACCTATTTGTTAGGTTACCTGATAAAGCATTTTTACAGTGTATGTTAATGTCTCACTCACTTCATTTCATCTCCAACAGGCCTTGAAAACAGCAGACAATCAGCCTCAGAGTTCACTCATAGGTAATGTATTGTGGTGGGACATTTAATGTGGGTCTTGTATTGATTGTAGGGGGTTTTTACAGGTTGCTGGTTTTTAATGATGGATTCAACTTAGTTTTCTGAGGTCTTTATTTATTGCTCTGATCTCTCACAGTGGCCACACCTCTCCTCACCCTCGAGCTAAACTAACTCCAAGCACAGCCACTCTGTCCCTGGAGCAAAGTGAGTGTACACACTGATGTTGAGCAACACTGAAAGAATGTAGAATTTGAATAAGATGTGTGTGCCAGTAGCTTCAAACTAATAAAGAAGAAATTTAAACGTGATCATATCTGTTCTTCTTCAGGGTCACCTGATTATAAAGTGATTGTGTTAAAGATGCTATATGTAGATTACATTTAGTTAATGGAACTTTAAATCTAATTCCCAAAAAAATATAATTTTAAAAAATGTATTCACAAAAAAGACTAATAATATATTATTCAAAGGAATAATCTACAATTATGATTTTTGTCATAATCGTGCAGCCTTATGTGTAATTAATAAATTTATTAATTGCATCTGACAAACATTTTTTTGGTTGTGTGTGTGTGTGTTGTGTGTGTGTGTGTGTGTGTGTGTGTGTGTGTGTGTGTGTGTGTGTGTGTGTGTGTGTGTGTGTGTGTGTGTACTATACATATACACACATATGTATGTATGTATATATATATATATATATACTACCGGTCAAAAGTTTTAGATTGGTAAGATTTTTTATGTTTTTAAAAGAAGTCTCTTCTGCTCACCAAGGCTGCAATTATTTGATAAAAAATACAAAAAAAACAGTAATATTGTGAAATATTATTACAATTTAAAACAGCAGTTTTCTATGTAAATATATAGTAAAGTGTAATTTATTCCTGTGATCAAAGCTGAATTTACAGCATCATTACTCCAGTCTTCAGTGTCGCATGATCCTACAGAAATTATTATAATATGATGCTCAATAAACATTTATGATTATTATCCATGTTGAAAACAGTTTTTTACATTTTTATTTCAGGATTCTTTGATGAATAGAAAGTTCAAAAGAACAGATTTGATCTGAAATGGAAAGCTTTTGTAACATTAATCACTACCATTCAAAAGTTTGGGGTCAGTAAGAATTTATTTTTTATTTTTGGGGGAAAGAAATTAGAAAATACTTTTATTCATCAAGGATGAGTTAAATTGATCAAAAGTTACAGTGAAGACATTTTCTATTTTAAATAAATGCTGTTCTTTTGAACTTTCTATTCAAAGAATTTTTTTGGGGGGGGCGTGGTACACGACTGTTTTCAACATTGAAAATAATAATTTATGTTTTTTGAGCATAAAATCAGCATATTAGAATAATTTCTGAAGGATCATGTGACACTGAAAACTGGAGTAACGATGTTGAAAATTCAGCTTTCTAATTACATTTTAAAATATATTAAAATAGAAAACAAAACAGTCATTTTAAATTGTCATAATATTTCACAATATTACTGTTTTTTTTTGTATTTTTTATCAAATAATTGCAGCCTTGGTGAGCAGAAGAGACTTCTTTTAAAAACATAAAAAATCTTACGATCTAAAACTTTTGACCGGTAGTGTGTGTGTGTGTGTGTGTGTGTGTGTGTGTGTGTGTGTGTGTGTGTGTGTGTGTGTGTGTGTGTGTGTGTGTGTGTGTGTGTGTGTGTTGAGTGTGTACAGCACTAAATAGAATATAATATCTTGAATTATAATTCTGGAAGGATCTATTACATGTGGGGGTTTTTTCACTCTTTTCATTATTGCAGGGAAGGTGTTTGTTACTTATGAAGCAGACAGTGAAAAACATGTCAAAGAGGTTATCAACTTTGTTGCCTTACTGAGACACAATGGCTTCTACACTCACGTAAGACATGCAACCTGTGTTAAACATTGCCTAGCAGCCATGCTTGTCACCTGATACTGAGTCTTGTCAGAGATCATGTTCAGTCCTTTTGTTGTTTTTGCACAGATTGACATGTTTGAACAACAGTTCAAGAGCATAAGCAAGATTGACTTCATGGAAAGATACATCAGCGAAGTAAGTATAGATTGTCTCAGACCTCCTAGTATTTCAGAGAGTGTTTTTTTATAGTTTGACTTGCACAGCATAAGTTCTAGACCACATTGCAGCTTATTTCGGCCAAGAAATCACCTACAGGGTAATATTGTAAGACCGAAAACTGTAAAGCAACCAAACCATTTTATTTTTTACAGGCCATTAAGGAGCAGGTTTATTGGAGAGAGCTCATATTTCACAATATATATTAATGGTATCATATTTCACAATAAATGATGAAGTGAATTTTTGTGAAAATATAAAACCCCATAAAAAGAGACCATAAAAACAATTTTGCATAGTGATGTGTTAAATACTACCTCAAGATGTTTTTTATCACTCATTAGCCTAAATCATGTGTGGATGACTGTAGTGCTTATACTCTGTATAAATAAATTTTCATCTGCAATCATTCTTTTTTTATTATTACTATTTATGAATAGGCCATAGGTCATTTGTGAAGGTCTATCTATGAAGTTTTGGCTTCTTAAAGGAACACTCCACCGTTTTTTGAAATAGGGGTTATTCACCGTCTCCCCTACATTTAGATAAAATATCTACTTTTAAACAAAACAATTAAAAACTAAAAGAAATTAGCTATTCTCTGCTTATGTAGGCTAATTCATATGAAGTGTGCATTTCTCTCTTTAGGCGCGTTCACTACTGCGAAGACGGCGAGTCAGCATAGTCAACTTTATCTTGACTTTATCTTTAGCCACTGACATAGAAAACACTAGTTTATTAATAAACAATTTAAATGTTTCATGCATAATCATTACTTTTGCCGGTCATTTGTGGAAAGCTTTATTTCAGGCGTTGCGTGATATCAAGTAGCAGTGCTTCGCCTGTGCTCCAATATATAGTCCCAAGTAAATATCTGCCTAGGAAATCGTCAAGTCTTAATCTGCATTGCTATTTGTACTCGTTGTGAATAAAAAGGCCACAAGAAGTAATTAATTGGGGTTTTTTGGATCATTTTTACTCACGACATGCTATCCGGCAACAAAGGATTCCATTCATTATGCTAAGCTAAGCTAGTGGTGGAGTGTTCCATTAAAAAAAAACAAATTCTAATGCATCATAAAGGACGTGAGATATCTGTAACCTCTTAAACTAGGAGAACTTGTTCAATGGTTGCATTAATAAAGCAATGCTTACTATTGAATTGCAAGCAGTGGAAGAACTAATCTCGCTGTTTATGGTCAACACATTGAGCCTATTGGTGGGTGCTCTCCTTTGTTGAGCATGTCTTTAGTTCTTTCAAATCTCAAAAAATTGTATCATTGATGTTATATGTCTGATTAAATGTCACTGTTTAACCTTATAAACCGTATAAATGCCAAGGATTGATCCCTGACACATAGTTGACCTTACTATTACATTTTGCCTTTAAAATGAATGTCTACAAGTAGTTGCTATTAGGCTATTTAATTTGTGCTGAGAATCTGAACAAGTTAAATGTGTCAGTGTCATTCAGGCAGTGTATGTCCTTGTGTTCAATAGTATTGTGAGGAAATAACAGGAGGATGCAAGATGCAAGTAAACTCAGTTTAATAAATAAAGTCAGAGTGAACAATGATGACAAGGCACAGATCGGGGACAACACCCAGATGGTCAGTGAAGCAGGGACGAGATGGCGATCCGGTGGTGGAAACAGATGACAGCGTGCTCGAGTGAAACCCAGGGATAGTGGAACATCCAGATGACACAAAAAACTGATGAAATCCAGACGACACGAAGAACTGACGAAATCCAGACGAGGAACAGAACAGACGAGGCACGAGCACAGGAAACAAACCAAGGAACAACCACAACGATCTGACAACAAGAGAGAGAAAATGCTGGGCATTTATGGGGAACTGGAATGAATGGCAGCTGGAGACCCTAATCAACACAACGAGTAACCACACCCACACAATTACACTCACACAGACACATCAGCATGAGACAGCCGATTCATAAACCGTGACAGTACCCCTCCTCCTAAGAACGCCTCCTGGCGTTCTCAGACTCCCTTACCTGTCGATTGTAATCATCGATAAGGGAGTGATCCAGGATGTCTCTAGCAGGTACCCAACTTCTCTCCTCCGGACCATAACCTTCCCAGTCCACCAAGTACTGAAATCCGCGTCCCCTCCGTCTCGAGTCCAGAATGCGGTTTACCGAATATGTGGGTTCCCCATCTACGAGTCGCGGCGGGGGGGGAACCGGGGCAGGCGGATTAATGGGAGAATGAAACACGGGCTTAATTTTAGACACATGGAAGGCGGGGTGAATTCTCCTGTACACAGGAGGGAGTTTGAGGCGGACTGCCACCGGACTAATAATCTTGGTGACAGGAAACGGGCCAATAAATTTGGGAGCTAACTTGTTAGACACGGAGCGGAGAGGAATATTCTTGGTAGAAAGCCACACTTTTTGACCCATGACGTAAACGGGAGGCTTTGACCGGTGGCGATCGGCCTTGGCCTTCATGCGCCTCCCTGCTTGGAGTAGAGTCTCACGGGCTCTAGTCCAAGTACGGTGGCACCTCTGGACGAATGCGTGAGCGGAGGGAACCGCGACCCGGATTCCAGACTCGGAAAAATTGGTGGCTGGTAACCTAAACTACACTTAAATGGCGAGAGGCCCGTGGATGACACTGGTAATGAATTGTGGGCGTACTCCACCATAGAAAGCTGTTGGCTCCAGGACGACGGATTCTTGGCAACCAAACATCGCAACATTCTCTCGAGGTCCTGATTGGCTCGTTCAGACTGGCCATTACTCTGGGGATGATAGCCCGAGGACAAACTGACTGTGGCCCCCAGTAACTTACAAAATTCTTGCCAAAATTTGGATACGAATTGGGAACCCCTGTCAGAGACCACGTCCATCGGGAGGCCATGTAACCGAAAGACGTGATCTATGACTGTGACCGCTGTCTCCTTGGCTGAAGGTAATTTGGGCAAGGGGATGAAATGTGCCGCCTTCGAGAACCGGTCCACTACGGTTAAAACAACCGTCATGCCATTGGAGGGCGGGAGGGCGGTGACAAAATCTAGAGCGATATGGGACCAGGGTCTCGAAGGGACAGGCAGCGGTCGAAGTAACCCGTCTGGGGGTTGGTTAGATGTCTTAGCAGTGGCACAGACTGAGCAAGCCAAAACAAAATCGTGAATGTCGCGAGCCATCAATGGCCACCAGAATCGTTGCTTAACTAGAAAACTGGTGCGAGTCACTCCTGGATGACAAGCCACGTTGGAGCAATGACCCCATCGAATAACGTCGGACCGTAACCCCTCCGGAACAAACAAACGACTCGGTGGGCAACCAGGCGGAGGCGTTACCCCTTCTAAGGCTGTCTTGACCTTCGATTCGACCTCCCATACCAGAGTGGAGATGACAACTTTCTCAGGTAAAATACACTCGGGAGTCACCGGGCGTTCGGATGGATCAAAAATACGAGACAAAGAGTCGGGTTTGATGTTTTTGGACCCCGGGCGGTACGAGAGAACAAAATCAAAACGTCCGAAAAAAAGCGCCCACCGAGCCTGCCTGGAGTTGAGTCTTTTAGCAGATCTGATGTATTCAAGATTCTTATGATCGGTCCAAACGATAAAGGGTACCCCCGAACCCTCTAACCAATGACGCCACTCCTCCAACGCTAACTTAACTGCCAACAATTCTCTGTTACCAATGTCATAATTACGTTCAGCAGGCGATAGTCGATGAGAAAGAAACGCGCAGGGATGCATCTTGTCGTCTGAGGAAGCGCGTTGTGAAAGCACTGCTCCTACTCCCACCTCGGACGCGTCGACCTCCACCACGAACTGACGTGTGGGATCAGGGGTAACAAGAATGGGAGCCGAAACGAAGCGACTTTTGAGGTTAGTGAACACTGCCTCGGTAGTGTTCGACCACCTGAACGCCGTTCGGGGGGAGGTCAAGGCAGTCAGAGGTGCGACTAGTTGACTGAAATTGCGAATGAAACGCCGGTAAAAATTGGCGAACCCCAGAAACCGCTGTAGGGCCTTACGGGAATCTGGACTTGGCCAATCTACCACAGCCTTAACCTTGTCAGGATCCATGCGCACTCCCTCAGAGGAGATGATGTACCCTAGGAAGGGAACAGACTGTGCATGAAACGCGCATTTCTCCGCCTTGACAAAAAGCCCATTCTCTAACAGTCTCTGGAGCACTCGTCTGACGTGTTGAACGTGTTCCTGGAGAGACGACGAAAAAAATCAATATATCATCCAGGTAAACATATATGAATTGATCTACCATGTCTCTCAACACATCATTCACGAGTGCCTGGAAAACCGCTGGGCTGTTGGAAAGCCCAAAAGGCATAACCAAATATTCAAAGTGCCCCCTAGGGGTATTAAAAGCGGTTTTCCATTCATCCCCCTTCCTGATGCGAACCAAATGATATGCATTACGTAAGTCCAGTTTCGTGAAAATGGATGCTCCCTGCAACCTCTCGAAAGCTGAAGACATCAACGGCAAAGGATAAGAATTCTTTACCGTGATGTTGTTCAGCTCTCGGTAATCAATGCAAGGTCGCAGAGAACCATCCTTCTTCCCAACGAAAAAGAACCCCGCCCCCGCAGGAGAAGAGGAAGGCTGGATGAACCCAGAGGCCAGAGAATCAGAAATATATTTCTCCATGGCCTCCCTCTCGGGAACAGAAAGAGAGTAAAGTTTGCCCTTAGGCGGAGATTTACCTGGCAGTAGATCTATCGCACAGTCATAGGAACGATGCGGAGGGAGAGAAGCAGCACGAGACTTACTGAACACCTCCTTCAGGTCGAGGTACTCCGCGGGCACGTTAGACAAATCCGCTGCCTCACTCTGAAACACAGAACCAGACACAGAGGGACAGGCAGACACTAAACAGGACTCATGACAGTGGTTACTCCATGTGGAAACAGCGTTAGTGCACCAGTCGACATGGGGGTTGTGTCTGGAAAGCCACGGGTGTCCCAAAACCACTGGTGCAAGTGGTGAGTCCATGAGTAAGAATGAGATGAGTTCTGTATGATTGCCAGAAGTGATGAGGGTGATGTCTTCAGTAGAATGTGTAATCCGGGGAAGTTCTTGACCATTGAGTGCGTTGACAGTAATCTGGTGTGAGAGAGGAGTGACGGAGATCTGAAGCTTAAGTGCAAGTTTGAAGTCCATGAAATTACCCTCCGCTCCTGAATCCAGTAGTGCGTTGGTGCAGTGCGTCGACTGTCGCCATCTCAGTCTTACCGGGAGGAGGGTTGATGATGGTGATGAGGTCTTCTCGGCGGAGATCCCGCCCGATAGTAGCCTCATACTTACTACCGGGCTTGTTCCTTTTATCGGGCAGGAGTGGATGAAGTGGCCCGCCCGGCCACAGTATAGACAGAGTCCTTGGGATCTCCGCCTTTCCCTCTCCTCCCGGGAAAGCCGAGCTCTCCCCACCTGCATGGGCTCGTGGTCGAATGCGGGGCTGACCGCGCTCGCACCACCAGGCTGGTGGTCCTCCGTGCTGGACTGTGGACAGCTGGGGCGCGTCAATCTGGTCACACGATTCAGTCGAGCGTCTACTCTCAGAGCAAGTTCCACCAGTCCGTTCAGCGTCTCCGGTAAGTCCATCGCGTAAATCTCTCTTTGAACGCGGTCAGCCAGCCCATGCAGGAACATATCCCACTGCGCCTCCTCGTTCCAACGGCACTCTGCGGCCAGGGTGCGGAACCGAATGGAAAAGTCCGCCACCGAGCCTTCTCCCTGTTGCAGTTCGGCGAGTAATCTGGCCGCCTCCTTACCCGCCACTGCACGGTCGAAAACTCTTTTCATCTCTTCGGAGAGTGCCTGGAACGAGGTGCAGCAGTTGTCTCCGTTCTCCCACACCGCCGTTCCCCAAAGTGATGCTCTTCCTGACAGCAGGGTTAATACAAATGCCACCTTCGCCTGTTCGCTCTGGAAAGTGTGTGGCTGTAAGGCAAAATGCATAGAACATCTTGTGAGGAATGCTCTGCAGAACTCCGGTTCACCGGAATATCCCTCTGGTGTGGGTAGGCGTGGCTCTGGTCTCCCTGCTGCTGCAAGCGCCGGTGGTGGGGGGCGCAGTGGGAATCCGTAAAAGTTGTACCTGTTGGGTGAGCTCGGACACCTGCTTCACGAGTGCTTGCACCGCACGACCTGTGCCTGAGATGTTCTCTTCCTGTTGATCCATACGTGAGATACTGTGAGTGATGAAATCGTTGATCTGTGACGAACTTGCTGCATCCATGGTGTGGTCAGATCGTTCTGTGAGGAAATAACAGGAGGATGCAAGATGCAAGTAAACTCAGTTTAATAAATAAAGTCAGAGTGAACAATGATGACAAGGCACAGATCGGGGACAACACCCAGATGGTCAGTGAAGCAGGGACGAGATGGCGATCCGGTGGTGGAAACAGATGACAGCGTGCTCGAGTGAAACCCAGGGATAGTGGAACATCCAGATGACACAAAGAACTGATGAAATCCAGACGACACGAAGAACTGACGAAATCCAGACGAGGAACAGAACAGACGAGGCACGAGCACAGGAAACAAACCAAGGAACAACCACAACGATCTGACAACAAGAGAGAGAAAATGCTGGGCATATATGGGGAACTGGAATGAATGGCAGCTGGAGACCCTAATCAACACAACGAGTAACCACACCCACACAATTACACTCACACAGACACATCAGCATGAGACAGCCGATTCATAAACCGTGACAAGTATTTGCTTCTAAATGATTGCAGCCAGTTTGTGAGTTGCCAATAATCTATAATCTATAGCACAATGAATATAGTCAACCAGTATATATTAAATTCTGAGGAATTGATTTAAACATGGTAAACGTGTTAAACAGAGCTGGAGGAGAAATAAATAAGAATTATTAAATACAATTTTTATTAGACAAATTTATTAGATTTGTAGGATTTTATGATGCCCTTGTATTCTTATTTTGCATTAATCCGAATGGCATGAACAATCTTGGCACTAACAAATCCAACAAAACTTTTAATTTTATGCATTTTTAGAAGATCTAATAAAAAAAACATGTAACCCTGAAACAAGTAGTTTTAATTAATTTAATTCAGACCTCAAATGGGGGAGGACATATTTCTACCATATTTCTGCTTTTGTAGTTTCAGCATTTACAGAGCGAACAAACTTTTTTAATTATTATCTGAAGTAGGCCTAATTGCTACTTTCTGTCCATAAAGTTGTCTTAATTTTTTATTTATTTTTTTTTTTTGCACAGAAAGACTATCTGATCATTATAGTCATTAGTCCAAAGTACCACGAGATTGTGACCAATGCCTCGTTTTACATGGAAAACGATGAAACACTCAACACTGTCTACATACACAAACAGGTACCGTACAACTTACAAATAATTAGTGGAAATAGATTTTTCCTTATTTTTCTTGTCAATTGACTTAACTTTCTCTTTCAGTTACAAAACGAATTCATTCAGAATGGGGCCAGGAATTATAGATTCATCCCCGTTTTGTTTCCTGGTGCCAAGAAGGTAAAACTGTCTATCTTTTCAGCAACTGATTAACCCTATTTAAAACCCATAGTTCACCCAAAAATGAAAATTGTCTAATTTACTCTCCTTCAAGTTTTCCAAATCCGTATGAATCTACTGAACACAAAAGAAGATATTTTGAATAATGTCAGTAACCGAACAGTTGAGGGACCCGATTGATTTTTTTTTTCCTACTATGGAAGTCAATAGGGCCCATCAACTCTTTGGTTAACCATATTCTTCAAAATGTATTTGATTTGTGTTCAGCAGAAGAAAAAAAAATCATACAGGTTTAGAGCAACTTCAGAATTTAAATTTTTGGGTGAACTATCCCTTTAATGAAAATTATATTTCTGTTTAAACAAGTACTCGCTCAAGGAGCCAAAATCATCATTTGTGATTATCTATTATGATAACAGCAATAGACATCTGTGGTTGTTTGTACAATGCTCTGGTAACACTGCTAAAGGGATTACTCCAATATATTCCACTTAAATCCAGTTAAGATGTAATGATGCCTCTGCGTTAGTTTACAACATTTCTGTCTGCTTCTGTCTTTCAGTGCCATGTCCCTTCATGGCTTCAAAGCACGCAAATCTTCACCTGGCCCAGGGACCGAGATGATATTCTTCGTCGACTCATGCGTGTTGAGAAGTACAACCCCCACCCATTGGAGAGCTGCCCACCATTGTCTCCATCCCCATTTAGTTGATTAGGTTTCCTAGACCCATTATATGTCAGTTATGAACAGGCCCGTGATCCATTTTAGGTTTATTTGCTCCTCTGAACTACTAGATGACTGTTTAGTATGTTAAATCCCCTGAAGCTTACATCATAGTTTGTAATATTTGAATAAAACTCCTGTCATTTAATTATTTCACCACTCATGACTGCTGAATAAATCAGAATCTCTACTAATGCTGTCAAATTGATTAATCGTGATGAATAATCGATTCTAAAATAATAGTGTGTGTGCGTGTGTGCGTGCGTGCGTGTGTGTGTGTGTGTGTGTGTGTGTGTGTGTGTGTGTGTGTGTGTGTGTGTGTGTGTGTGTGTGTGTGTGTGTGTTTTGAAGTTTAAAAAATTGGTATAAACTGACATTTTGCCAAAATTTCACAGGCAAAAAAGGTCCATTGTCTATTGTTAACAGTGTAGAGATGTATGAAGCAAAACTTACACAGAATTTACTTTCAAACCAAGCAGCTTTCTATTGGCCAATGCTGCAAATCCGTTGCGAAATCTGCGTAGGGAAATCTTTCGCCCTCACACAATGTACCTGACCCTGTGGACTCTTATTGAAATCACTGTAATATAAAAAATCATAAACAGTGGAAATTTTTCTGTAATAATAGCTGAACATTTTTAACCCTGACTCACTGTAGTAGACCAGGAACTTTTAAAGACATGTATCCTTTTCATCTCGCTTCTTTGCTGTTGGATGAACCTGAAATAGATGGAGGACAAAAACATTTAAATTGATTTCAGTTAGCAGGTTTCCACAGTTCATGGTCTGCCAGTGTCATGCTGAGATTCATGATCTTTCATGCTCCTAAATGATGCTGGCTTGTTTTTATCAGCATATCCCCTTTTATTCAACGAAAACAATTGTTTGTTTGTAGAACGTAAATTAGATCAGAGTCAGGGACATTATTTGTACAGTTTAACCTACCATGTTTTTGAGTTGTTTCAAGAAACTGAATTGAAAATACTAGTGGAAGATCCTTGGGATTTAATTGATTAGTTGAATGGATGCGTGTATGAGCACATATTTATGTAATCACAGTCATCTGTGTGCTTTGCCAGAAAAATGTCATGGTGTGCAGAACAATACCTGCCCGAGGCTATTGCCACATGCTCTAGAGACTCAAAATGAGGAACTACTCAACACTGGCTTAACAAACTATAGAGAGTAGAATCTCTTGAATGACGTGAGTAAATGCTATCAGAATTTTAATTTTTGAGCAAACCATTTCTTGAAACCTCTGAACCCTGTTGAACATAAAAACAAACCTGTCAAACTTCTGTCATGCAGGATGGACTCTCCGAGAGCTCAACCCAGTTAGTGTCTTCAAGGAGTTACTGAAGGTTAATTAGGCCCCATTAAACAAACTAACCCTTCTATTGAGGCTTATCAGGAATTAATTATTATAAATCAGCCGTAACAATATAATCAAGGGGATTTGGTCATAGAGAGACTGACATAATCCGTCCTCATAGAACAATATTAGCAGTATCCAAAAATGATTTGCTGAGGAGAAATGGTTATCTTGTAATTAAAACGAGACGAGAAACGGAATGATTGATTACTCGACGCAGTGACAGAAAAGGTTATGGGAACAGGATCTCTAAAGTAGTCTTTTTATAGCTGGTTAATTTCTAGATGAAACAAGTTAATTCCAGGAATATGTCATCCATTAACTGCACCACAGCTCTGTGAAATATTGAGAAGGCTTGTCGCTGACAACAGGAAGTGACAGTGTTTTAACATTCATTTAGTAAATCCACAATGCATTAGAGAGTTCAGTCATCATCTGCAGGACAGAATGCTGTTCTTTGCTTTGTTGTGCCTTAAGATGGCACTCTTCACATGTGTTATTACTACACTCTAAAAATGGCTGGGTTGTTTTAACCCAACTTTGGGTCAAATATGGACAGACCCAGCCGTTGGGTTACATTTTTAAATTGCATTTTTAATCCAGCGTTTTGGTTTGTCCATATTTGACCCAAAATTGGGTTAAAACAACCCAGCAGTTTTTAGATCATCTTTATTACCCAAGAAGGGTAAGCATGTTGACACAGTAGTCGGCATGTTGTCACAGTGCAAAATTATTGTTGGTTTAACTTTAAAAAGTAAGTTACCTGGATGCCTTACAATTTTGAAGTTGATACAATAAATGAGATTGGTTTAATAAATAGACCATTTAAAATATTGTGTTATCTGAACCATATTCATTATCTAAGTTGATTTGACAAAAGATAAA
Source organism: Chrosomus eos (assembly GCA_036326025.1). NCBI lineage: Eukaryota > Metazoa > Chordata > Actinopteri > Cypriniformes > Leuciscidae > Chrosomus > Chrosomus eos. The sequence continues at coordinate 28,894,038 of CM070828.1, forward strand.
AAATTGTGATAAATCATGAAAAAAGTTTTTTGCAGTGTGCCAATAAATAGTCCAAACTATTATGGTTTCTTAAAGAACTCTTTATGCTAAAAAGGCTCTATAAAACGTCTTAATTGATTGCATAAAACTTTCATGTTTAATTAGCTTTTTTATTTTTTTCTTGGGATAAAGCATGTTTTTAAGCTGTTTAATTAATACAATTTAATCCTAATAAAAAATGAATAAAACAAAAATAATGAATCGCCTGTCAGAAGCCTTTAAAGTTCTATTCTTGTAAGAGTGCATCTTCAATTATTTAAATATACATTAAAATATGAATATATATAGGCCTATATTAAATATGAAAATCTTTACATTAATGTTCAGTGACTTTTGTAATTTTTTAACATGTTAAAGCATCATTTTATGTTATAATGTATATTAAAAATATTATTATGGAAGTTTATTATAATAAAAATAATTTTAGTAGAGATAATAGCTGCAATTCGTTTTCCAATTAGGTCAAATATATTATTCAGGCTTTCTACATGTCCTCCAGTTACACTGTACTTCATTCTATGTTTAAAAAAAAATCTGAAACAATAACATATGAGGTAATATTGAATTGTTCTTTCTAATAACAGGATACTGCTGTGGGGAAAAAATCAGTTTCTGTACATTAACATTTTTTACCTAATTAGAAAAGAATCCACGATAACACATGATCTGCATTGCTATTGCAGTCCTGTAGGGGGCAGTACCTCATCGGCTCTTTGTTTCAGATAGTTTTTTAGTTCCACCAGAATTGAAGGTTTCACACATTCTATTTTTACACCGCTGAATAATTCAATACAGAGCCATATATGATCAGTGACATTTCCTCTTTTCTAGCAGTCTGACAATGGGGTTGCATCACTTGATCCTCGATGTGGAGTCTAGAAAGTGATATACAGCTGTGAAACTATAAATATCTTTGTTCTAGGACAGAAAATGACATTAATAAATATACGCGATGACCTAAAAACCACCCTCGATTTTCAACTCCAATTGATTCTCTGTTTACAGAAAGGATATAATGATGCGAAACGAGGCTGCCATAATAGATTTCTTTGAGCATGCTCTGTAATGGTCCGTTGCCATGCTTCTGAACCCCCACTAGATCAGTGACACAGTATTTCATCATTAAATTCCAATTTAATATGTCTTTATGGCAAATAAGGACAGGAATATCAAAGAAGGAAATGAACTCTCATGGGAAGAAAAAGAAGTGTTCAAATCACATTTTTGATGCTTCCGAAGGCCCTGTATTTCTTTCATTTTGATTGCATTTTGTGGGAACGTTTTATAGGAGTTACTTCAGGAAGCATCGAGGGAGTAATTCTGCGCATGAAATCTCGGCTTCTGTTTCGTTCCTGCAAGGGGAAGCCGGGGTGATCCTTAAACTTGTTAAGTGTTGTTGCCATGGTAACATCACAGTTCATCAAGGTTCCGTGTAATTAAATGAGTCAAAGTTTAAATGGCAATTATGGACTGATGCAATAAGAACATGCGAACATACATGCTGATCTTCATCAAAAATGGTAATGAAATCATATATACTTATACTAAATTTCACCTCTGAAAGATTTTGTCAGTGCTGACACTTTTCAAGTAGGCCTAAACATTATCAGTAATTATTAGCCCTATATACAGTTCTCCACCAAGAAGTGAGGGAGAAAAAGCAACAATGCACTCACATTTTCTAATTATGCCTGTTATCATTCTCACTATGAAGAGCTCATTTTGGTCAGCGAAATTCAAATGTGTGTTGGTCGCAGCAGGTGAGATACGTCTAAGAAAACTAAATATGCGGTCGGCACATGCATCCAAGAAACGCCTCCGGCTCATTTGCCTGAGTGGTTTTGTGAAGAAGAAAAAAAAGGAGAACTGGAATTACAACTCTATAACAACTGATAAAGAAGCTTTACCCCCATTACATCTATGCAGTCAGACTCAAAACTCAATGCTTAGGTCAGTTCTGTGTTCAAGGGCCTCCTCCAGAAAAATAACTGAGTCTACAGCTGCAGTCTTTTGGGAATCCCTTCATCTCTTGCCCTGTGGGAAACAATGAAAGCTGAAATGAAACAAAAATCAAAGTAGTCATCTTCCCAGACCTGGTCTTCACTCAAGAGCAGAACGAGTCCTGACAAAAACGATTGAACTGGGTAAAATGTGTCTTTCTGTATTACTTGAAGTTGTGACTGCCAGCTATTTCTGACCTGAAATGAAGTCATTTCTAATATTTTTTGGTATTTAGATACTGCAGTGTGCCGACAATAATTAAACCTGGAACATGGGAAGGAACCCAAACCAAGGAAATCCCATTTTAAATCAAATTAATTCCAGTTCATGAATCATACCAGATTCCCCAGAAACAAACCCTCTCTTTCTGAAGCCATGTTTCACGGTTTATTTTAAACTTTCAGTTTTTTTTAAGAGCTGAGAAGGGGAAGGAAGAGGCAGAGCTTTTCTGGGAATGAAAACAAGTCACTGTCATTGACAAGAACTACTTTCAGCTATATAGGCTAATATTGCATTTTTATGTTTAGCAACATGAGCATGAATGTCTTGTATTCAGACATTTGGATATTTTATACAAGTTCAATAAACAAGAAGCTACATAACTAACATTTTACTGACATGTTGCTAGTTACCTCATACATTTTCCCGCTAAATATACAAATTTTACCCCACATATATGTTTCACAAACAAGGCTTAGCGACTAAATGCATGTTTGAGCTGTTTTAACTGAAAAAAACTCTCACTAGCATATCTTAAATATTTCAGTGCCATTGTTTTGTCTCAAGATGCACATCAGTAATGTTTTTTTCTATGTTTAATTTAAAAAAGCTATTTAAATGCTTTAATTGAACTAAGGCCCAATCCTGGCTTAATCTAAGCCCTGTCTGCGAAACCAGGTCGTAGAGTCTTAAATCGACACTTAATTAAATTTGAACGGGTTGAAGAAAATATATCACATGGTGCCAACTAAGCAGTAAGCATCAAATAGATCTCTTGAGTTTCTGATTTATTAAAAATATTCAATATAAGCTCTCAATTCTATAACTAAAACATATCTCAAACTTTATTACAATGTCCTTATTCATGTCTTCCTGTGCCCTAAGGCTAGGAATTGACATGGATGGCTGTCCATTATAAATGAGTATAGAAAACTGTGTCAGTGAGCGGAAGGATTCCACAGTGTGGATCATCTATACTATCTATCTATCTATATCTATCTATCTATTATCTATCTATCTATCTATCTATCTATCTATCTATCTATCTATCTATCTATCTATCTATCTATCTATCTATCTATCGCCACCCATCATCATCATCATCATCATCTATCTATCTATCGCATCCATCATCTATCCCATCCATCCATCATCCATCCATCCATCCATCCATCCATCCATCCATCCATCCATCCATCCATCCATCCATCCGCTGTCTTTATATTCTTAAACTGGAGCCCACAATAAATCCTGTATTTTTCTAACATAAGGCATGAGTATCACACCAACCTCTGGCTCTTCTTTTTTCCAGCTGAAAAAGGTACATTTAAAATGGCAGAAAAACACTCATGCCCTACCGTGACCCCGTCCTGTTATAAAGAGATGAAAGAGAGAGTGAGAGAAAGAAACGAGGAAGATGGATTAATTACCACAGTCAGTTTCCCGACTGTCTGTCCAGGGGAATCTCTATAGGAATGTGGGTCCACCCAGACCCCTGCTGGTCTCTCCATCTGTTCAGCACTGCTCACTCCCTCAACAGTAGGCATATCAAAAGGTGCATCGTTTCTGATGTGCCTTAATTTCAGGGAGAGTAGAGTGTCAAGGATGTAGGGAGGTTGTCTTCTGGCGTCGAGATCAATCATTTCGGTACCATACGCTTTACTGTTGCATCGGTTGCTTTTGCTCATTTAGATAATATTTTCATGTCTATTTTTTCACAATAGACTGCGTTGTAATGTCTCAAAAATTTTAAAGGCTGGATTCAGTCTGTCGTCAATTTAATTTCACCTTCCGCACACACAATTCACAGAAGGGATGAGATCAGGAGATCAACTGTACCAGCGAGCCCTATGTAAGGATGTGCGAATTTTCTTTATAAACCACATCACAAGTAATTGCAGAATGTCATTTTAGATGGAAACTTGTGGGGACACCGTGTTACAAATCTGCAGAATCTGAAAATGAGACATTCGAACTGCAGGTGGCCTCCAAAGATGACTGAACGTGGTGACACTACAAGGTGACATATTTCCAGGTCATTGCTTTGATGAAGTAGATGGGGGGAATGAAGGTGTTGATCATAACTACAGCGAAAACATATTTTATGACCGGAAAGTTGTTCTTTAAGCGGCTATACTGTATATTGAATACAGTCGGATTAAAAATTCAAGTCGTATCGGCAAATGTGCACAAGATGTAGCTAGAGCTCATTATGATGTGTAACGAGCAGACTTTGCTAAAAAGGGATTTTATGACAGCATCTCTATTTATCTCAAGTTAAAATGTGATGCTAATTTGGGATTAAATAATTCAATGTGAAGAAAACTATTTGCAGTTTGCCCTTGTGAATCCTCCGTGCTAACTTTTTCAGTATGTACATGATTGATGGACCTCTATGTGCCAGCTGAATGAGAACTTTTGATCATTTGGAACAGAAATAGGAACATTTGCACACATGAATGATCAAATTAAAAGGAGACCCCCTTCCTTTTTTTACGTACATACACCGGGAGCTAAATGTTTTTCCACATCATTTTAACCTAAATCAGTAGAATAATGAATTTTACAATCCACTGCCTTTTCCTCTTCCTTCTAACGGTTCCTAGACGCGTGTTATCATTGACTGGCAAGCAGAAATCTCTTGGGATTACAGTACTTTGTTTAATAAATGTAGCATATAATAGAATCACAATCTATATTGAGATGCGCAATATGAAGTATACAACATCTAAGCGGTTTAATATTCATGATCTTCAAGATGATGGTTTTAAATATTTATAATATTTTGAATATCGTCGAATATCATCAGTATTCAGAGACGTAAGTCAGCCGAGCCCCAGCAGTAATCACCTGGCTGAGAGGTTTAGGTTATAACTTTATGATAACAGAATAGGTCATTTAGCAGTTCTTTGTAATTCCCTGTGGTCATTATATGCAATATATTAAAAGGAGCGCTAACCGAAGGTGATATGGGCTTTGGCATAAATGTATCTGAAAAAAAGAGAAAAAATGAACAAAGTTATTGTAAAAGACAGTGAGCAGCTTGAAAAGATTAACAATTTGTTGCGGATTCTGTCATAAATAGGACATTGGTAAATTTGTTGTCTTGAATGCATGACCCAGGTTAACACGGCACCTTTGTTGTCACGTTATCCGTGAACCTGCGAACAAACGAATGCAGCTGAGACAAACACTAATACACAGAGGAGAGGGCGAATGGTATTCTAAAAAACAATACCAGTCACGTAAGTAGAGAGTTGACTATGAATTGTGTTGGAATATCAGACTTATTATAATGCAAGCAGCAATTCGTGTTTTGAAAAGGAGGACAAAAGTACCAAATCAAATCTTATCCCTGGCGCTTGTTTTCATATGAGCGAGGTGTGATCACAGAAAGCATGTTGAATATGAAACATTCAAACCTTCATTCAAAGGCCGTCCCAGAGGGCGCATAACTGCCTGTGTCATCTACGAGTATCTTTGAATCGCACTAAGACACTGAGGTCCCCCTGCAGAGGAAAAAAGAAAACCTGGTTGAAATGCATCAGCTGCATTTAAATGAAGCCAAAGTAAGGAAATCAATACAGGTGGCAAACTGAATTTACCACATGGAAACACCAGCATACATTTAAATTGGCAAGTAAAAATGCAGTGCATCTCCTGAACCGGCTCAGTGAAGATGAAATGGACTCCAACCGGCTCTTCAACTACGGCACTATATGGCTATTTACTTATGCTCTGCTTGTGTGTCTTCAGATATTGGGCCCTTACCACAGGGACCCCACTGGAATTGGATAGCATTTCTCCTCACACAAACATGTTCACCTCCATTGCTTCTGCTCCACGGTGGCTCGCGGAAATTGTCAGGAACTACAAATAAAAGCTTGTGCTTATATGGCAAGAGAAGCGGCGGACAAAAACAACATGGGTGGATAAAGAGTTCTCCTGAACGTGAGGTGCGAATCGTCAATATGCCCACCTTTAAACGGCTTTCAGCATGCCTGGAGGCCTTTTATCTGGCCTGTCTGCCTTGCCCCATCACTTCTCATTATCTTCTGCTGAATATCACAATCTAGCCAATTCCAGACTGAATAAGTTGCATCCTGCTTTCTCCTAGGGTTTATTTGCCAGCCACAGGAGCAAGAAGGGAAGAGCCTAGATATTGCTGGTCATTTCCTGAACTACTCACAGCTCTCAGATGTATTTTATTTCCCGTTTTAATGAGCCCCTTGACAACTACCGCTAAAAATGCTTGCAATGTGAGCTCTGGCTTAGTCACTGTGTATCTCTGTATAAAGTGGAAAGCGAACTACTAATCAAAGATATGATCTTGCACAGAGAGCTACTTCGTTTTTTTTTTTTTCATCTTTGGACCAATAAGGCCTTATCGATCTGAATTAGGTATTCTGAAATGATCAGGCCACACAAAAGACCTCTGAAAGTATTTGAAAAGACTGCTGGAGGGCAGTCCTTCTTGTCTTTGAATGTGAGAAGGTCACCACATTCATATGAATATATTGATCTTTGCTAAATGTGGGACATGGCCTCTTTGAATAGCTCCATCCTCCCTATTCACAGAGTGCCAAACTTGGTAGAAAGTAAGACGGTGAATATTCGTTCAAATGCGGTCACTCACATTAGTGAAATTTCCAACCTTATCTCACGATAAATGTAAGGTGATTTTGTATTAATTCGTACAATGTGAATCGTACAAAAACGTAGTATTATTAAAAAAAATAGTAAGCATGAAGGTCCACCCCACCCCCTAAACGTAAACAGATTACAAACCTGTGTGAATGAGATGATAGGAATTCATATGAATTAGCCACAAATTTGCAAAAATTTAAAATAGTTACGAATTGCTATCAGATTGTGTTGAAATTTCGGTGAAATTTTGTAGCCAACTTGCAATTACCCGGTTTTGTTTAACTCTTAAACATGAAATGTGGAGTTATCTGCTTTTGCCAAAAAACTATTGTTGGAGTTATCTCACACAAAAAAAACAACGAGGTTACCTGTATTTTTTGAGTTATTATTACTTAATCAAAACAACCCCTCTGCAGGTTGATTGATATTACTTGGAATGCAAAAAAAAACCAAAAAACTAACATGATTTGTGAAAATGAACAAGAACGGAGTTATATGTTTTGCAAATTAACTCTTCTGTTGTAAATTAGGAGAGGGTGTGCAATTTTCAAAGAGTTTAATTAAATGTTGATGTTATATATTTTTGTTGCATTTGTGAGTTTATAAACTTATCTGGTTGTGTAAACTTGGCAAATATCTAAATATCGATAAATCAATAATCTGAATCGAATCGAATCATATCGCAGATGGATATCGTATCATAATGAACTGTACGATTTACACACACACACACACACACACACACACACACACACACACACACACACACACACACACACACACACACACACACACACACATATATATATATATATATATATATATATATATATTTATATACTGTACTGTATATACACACACCACACACACACACACACACACACACACACACACACACACATGCACATATTATATATTTACAAACTTTTATATTAGATGTGATTAATTGCGATTAATAAAAATAACATAAAAATAAGAATAAAATGAGTTCTAACATAAGCATACTGAAAGTCTGCTTGCTTTGTTCTCAAGACCTTATAGGCTACTCATTGTTTCAGTATTGTATTAGTATGGACATTCAGCTCAAGGCAATGGATCTAAATTGCATTTAGTCTGAGCTCTGATAAAGCTGTTCTAGGTCTAAGTGCACTGTGGGTAGTCTACCTTTCCACGTGAGAGGGTCAGGCAGATTAAAACCTGCTTTGAAAATCCCAGTCTTCCGCAGCACTATCTGCAGGGGAAACTCACCCTCTCTGATCACTGGCTTTAAATGAGATGTAAAATTAACTTCCAGTCTGGCATATGAAGGTCAGACTTTTGAAGTGGTTCTTTCACTGAAACACTGTCTATTTTCATTGGAAATATTCCCTTCAGTATGTGTTGAAATTTAGAGAAGGAACCTGACAGTGTAGTTTTCAGCATTTTTTTTTTTTTGTTGTTGCTGTTGTGTTCAAAAAAATTTGAGCTAGAGATAATTGATCAACAAAATGATTACAAACGATAGGAATAAAATATAATTCTCTTGTCTTTTTTGAAATCAAAAGTCTTCCAAGTTTATACGTTGCAGTCACAAAGTTTTTAATGTTTAAATCAAAGAACTGCAAGACTCCAATTATGTTTGTGGTGGGCAATATCCTGTTGGCATCCACTGTCACTCTCCTTGATGATGCCAATTGAGCATAATGCAGGATAGAATTTTCTTTTTCATTTTGGCAGAACAACAACTGTCAGTGTGGTGGATCTTTTGCATGGATAACTAAATTCATCCCATGCTCTTCCTCTTGTAGACCGTTTTACAGAAATGAGGCCTTTTGATGAACATTAACGTTCTGAATACATCTTTAAACAACTCTCATTATGCATTAATTATATCTTGCCTGCCATGTCTCCATCTACTAATCAAAAGTGAAAATGTCAAAATCAAATAATCAAAAAAGTAATATCATTCTTGTTTATCTTAGCTTACAATAAAAAGTATTTCATGTTTTTATTGCTGCATTTACTAAGGGCAGAATCCTTACAAGTCTCTGAAACTAATATAATTCGACTCAAATAACTTCAGTCGACCTTGACTTTGTATCTTAGTTTCAAATTTTGTTATGCATGTATTTGCCAAACTGGATATCTACAAAGAATGATTCACCAACCACATCAACCAGCCAACATGCAATGTTTAAGAGAAGGTTATCTCTAATGACCCCATTTGTCGATGTTTGGGTGCATCTTAAAGGTCATTCTTGGATCTTGAGATTAATTGAAGGTATAAATCAAATACTTCAAAGCTTGCAGGCCATGATTTCTACCATGGAAAACATTTACTACTTCTTTACAAATAACAAATTATTACAAATAATAACATTTTTTATTTAAAAAAAAATCCATCAGTTTAACTATATCATCAGAAATATATTCTCTACAGGGCAAAATGTATTAAAATTAAATTTCATTTAATCCTGTCAATCACAACTGAAGAGTATAAACAAATAACCATTTACCTCATGTTACATTTCTTCCAGTGTCTCATCCCAGTCTCCCAGCAACACAGTAGTGGCGTTCCTGTAGTGAATCAGCTTTTTGAACGAATCGGTTGAATGCATGATTCAATGACTCATTTGAGATAATTAGCGCCAAATACACACGGAAAAAAACACTAATGAACACACAGTGAAAAGTCCCAGACCTAATAGATCAGCACTTTGGGACTGGCATTCAACCAATCAAATTTGATGAAGATTTTTATCTGAACTGAGTGCGACTGTAGGGTTCCGGAAGTAAAAAAATCCATTCATTTTCCCAATAGAGAAATTTTTAACAATAACTTTTAGACCTTTAAAGACATAACTGTTTGGAACTGAAGGTTCCTAATCAATGTGCTTTTGTTGAAGCTATCAGTTTGCAGTTGGTTTTCACTGAAAGTGCGAGTTAGAATAATGTGCAAGAGGGATTAAACATAACAAGGCTGTAAAAGTGGTGTTGTGAACGATTTTCTTCTGAAGTAGAAAAGTCAGAAGTGCAGACCAGGAGACGTTGAGGTATTTGTCAAGCAGAAGTTCTTTATTGCGTCGCTGTAGCATCTCTAAAACTAAAAATCAGTATACACTTGAGTTCATATACCTTTTTAAGGGGGAGGAGTTACTGAGACAGGACAAAAGGGAGACACTCTGAGACATGAGCTGAGACACGAGAACAGGATGGGGCAGTACTTCCCGCACCGAGACAGGACAAATATTGCTATAGCTAAATTAAAATTTTAATAAATTTGTACCACAACAGTAGACTAGTGCATAGATGAGTTTAACTTTTCGATGTGCTGGCATTTAATATCCCTGAAAATGTATTTAGCAACTTGTTAGCAACTGCTTTCAAGACACGTAAAAGCTTTAAAAATTCACGAATGGGGTAATATTGATGTGTTTTTATGTCGTAGAGTAAAATGTGAAAGTGTCTTGAGCTTGTGTTCACCACAGACCTTATTTTAGCCATTTAACCCCATTCAAAAAACCCATTGACCTCGGGATGATGGAACCGGAAATGCTAAAATGCTTCCGCGTTTTGGCCTACAAAGTGATGTCATACCTGTACCACTCTATATATATGTGATATAGATGTCCTCAGGGTCGGCACAAGCTCAACTGCCTCTCTAGGCAAGTAAATTCTGTTTTTCACCCCATTCCGCAACGTTTCACTCTGCAATATAAAATAAAATAAAAATCTGCACGCAATCAACTAGCTGCAAAAATAATGGGTTTGGGGTGGAGGGCGAAGCGGAGTGGGACTGACACTCATTTTTTTCAATTTAGATTTAGATTTATAATAACTTAAGGGATGATGATAACCTTTTGATATACAGTAAGTGTGAAGGGAGTGGATTCTAGAATCCACTGATGCTTTAATGTATAACTGAGTGATTATAATCAAGGTATTTATCAATATTTTTCCTTCTAAATATCAAATGAGTTGGATGACTTCTCTAAGCTTATGAGATTTTTCTATGTGAGAAGTTACTAGTGTGATTACTGAAATGTTCTTTTCTCTAATGTTTGTATTTGATATCTGCGAGGTGACTGAGGGTCTGGCCCATGCAGGAATGCAGTAACAGCCTGGCTTCCAGAGATTAAGTATGGTACGTATAAGTACTTGTTTTGTTTAAGAAAGGTCTTCAACGTGTTAAAACATATCTGTTCTTCTAGCACACCATGACAACTATAGGTCACAAGGGTAATTGGAACCAATAGTTTAAGTGACCATTTAGTTAAAGCATTTACTTTACTGTTTTATATTAAAGTGTACTCTCACTGAGAGAAATACCATCTGGATGTTTTGGAAAGAATCTCCTGTTTATAGTTAGAGCCCGACCAAACCAACCTTGAAGAAGCTGTGTGTCTGTGTGTGTGTGTTAGTATTCTTGGTTACGGGTTAAGGAACAAGTGGCGTTATTGGCGATTGACTGACTTGTTTTCGTCGACATTTTGACGCCTAGACACAAAGTCTTGTGACCTCGGAGGGACACTCGTACCTAACTCAGGGTCCTGCTGGCAGCCGTGGAGATGTGCTACTGCCTATCAGTCCATGTGTGGAAATTTACTATGCTTATTTTTCTTACCCAGTCAGAATCACTCAACCTGAAGCAATGACGTAGCTTAGACCTTGGTGAAGGGTATAATTGCTGGGATCTTTGTACTTGTAAGTGGAGCAGCCGAACTCCTCATTAGTCTTGAAGCTGACTTCTCCTGATGAAACTGCAAACTATCTTCAGTAAAAAAATTAAAAAACAGACTCTTGTCTTAAATTGACTGCACTTCTAACTCCTGGCCTTCATTAACCATATCTAGTCCTTGGGTCTTTAACTGTACATTTCCTTAACAAGTACAATAATTCCAAACAAATGTCCACAAAATAAATACAATTAAAGATCCCGTTCTATGCCCCTTTTTACAAGATGTAAAATAAGTCTCTGATGTCCCCAGAGTGTGTCTGTGAAGTTTCAGCTCAAAATACCCAACAGATCATTTTTTACAGCATGTTTAAATTGTCTTTTTTGAGGACTCAGAAAAACGCTCTGTTTTAGTGTGTGCCCTTTAAATGCAAATGAGCTGCTGCTGCACGACACAGGGGGCGGAGCTTCAAGAGCTCGCACTCAGACTCTTAGGACAATTTCATCTCATGTAGTAATGATAATATCAGAAACTCTCAGTAACTGTGTTCATTTCGAGTCGGACAATAATGCCTACAGAGTCAGAGGGCTGTATAGAGATGGAACAGGTATAGTTTAATACTTTAATTGCGGATATTATAACGTATTTGTCATCTGCTTGTATGTAGCATTGTTTATTAATAGCCTAGCTACAAGTCTGCTGTGTCGGACCAGGTCCGAATCATGATCAAAAATATACTGATGAGTTTAATAAAGTTTATTGTACATCACACAAAAGATGAAGCGTCAGTTTTACTTCAGAAAATCACCGCTGAGTAAGTTATAAGTGCGCGAGTTGAGGGAGCATTCCTGTGGGCGGACGTTAGTCAGAGAACTGTTCTACTGACGTCATTAAAGAAGGAAGCAGAGGGATGTAGTCCAAACGGGCTTCTGTTAAATAAAATATCTCGCTTGGCATTGAACTTTGAGCTTTATAATTTTACAGATATTATTTATACTCTAACAACAACATTACACACTAACTTAAGTTTGAAACATGGGATCGCGAAGAACGGGACCTTTAAAAGTTAAATATATCTCTTTCTTGCCACCCTAGTTCGCCTATGGGCACGCGCCAGGCCTGGATGTCCTCTGACATAACACCACATTTATTGTTGGGTGCACTGCTTATTCTTGGACTGCTCATGTCAAGCATGTAACTGATGTCATGCAAGTGTGAGGGGAAAATAATTCTGTGATATAAGCCTTCAGCCATGCAGGCTTACTTTTGGGTAGCTAGTGCATGAAGAGATGAAAGTTTCCCTGACTAACATTCTATGTTATTCTTTGAATCGTTCACATTCTTTTAGGGATACAGCTTGTTTAATACACGGGGGTAACATAATAAGGACTATGGAATCTAAATGTGCTTTTTTTTTTTTATATAAAGGTTTTGGCTAGACAGCACAAAACAAAAGACCCTGCCACTGTGGTAAAATCCTGGGAATCATTTATCTTGTCCATTATTTCAGGTGCTGCATTGTGTAAAAGTGTGAAAAGCTCCCATTTCCCTCACATCTTCACAGAACTGTGTTGAGGATGGGGAGTAATAATAATCACAGCTTTCATGCATGAGCAGATAGACTCAGTTCCGTGTGCTTGAGAGAATTTCAAAAGTCATTCTAGTTATTAAGTGAGGGTTTTGCTGTATTGTTTTGTTGTATGGGTGAACGGACTCAAACCTGTTGCCTCAGCCGTTGAGACTGAAGGCAAATGTAATTTAGGGAAATTGTGACACACCAAATTTCTTCAATCAAAATATAAGAGTGATGACACTTGCTCTGCAAAGTTCTCTCTCTGTCTGAGAAAAATAGAGTGAGATTCATTCATTCATCCATTCTACAATCTAACAGTTGAATTTAAACGAATATCTTTTCCATGTCTCGGTTGTTGATTAAAAGTTAACATTAACCACACTGTTGTTATTCACTATTTGTAACTAACAAAAAAAATCACTGAATCTAAAAATGGAATACCTTATGATAATGTTCATTACATATTTTAGGTATTCCATTTTTAGATTCAAGTAGTTATATAAAGGTCCCTAAAGGTGAAAACTATTCCAAAATATGAATAATGTAAAAGCACTGATATAATTTTTTTGCTCTTATTTGAGATACATTGGATTGATATATGTATACCTTGGACTGGGCAAATGTCTATTGTCCATTCTTGTGTGAACTGATTGTTTTATGTACTGTTATTGTGAAGCGTCCTTGAGCTTGGGAAAGGCGCTATATACATTAAACTTATTATTATTATTATTTAATTTGTCAAGTTACAGATGTTCCCAACTACTATGTGTTCCATAATTGGGCGAGTGCAATATAATCTTATATATGATCAAGTCTAGTTATTTTGTCACACATAAATGTTTCGTATGCCAAAGAGTTATGAAGGAAAATATAAAACACTATAATTGGCTCCAGCCTCTCACAGCAGGTGACAAAATACCAATATGATTGCATTTATTTTCTTTTTAACATCTGGTTTATATTTTGATGTCTCTGTTATTCTCAATAACCCATTAAACCAACACCTCATTGTCAATATTATCAATATAGTTGTTACTTTTCCAAAAAAAAATTTGAAGTGTATTTAATATGCATGTATTCTTGCCCTATTGGAGGCATGATGGTAGAATTACCTAGTAATGAGTGTTTGGCTTTTGGCAGCATAAATGATTAGCACAGACCAACTATGCCAGTCCAATTTAGATACAGAATGGAATGAAGGGACTTTGGTTGCCATTAACGCTAATGACATTCAGGCAATTATATCCAAACCGTGTCTTTCCCAATTAAAAGGCAAATACGCAACAGGAGCAGGTTCAAAATGCTTTTATCAGAGCCGTTTTACAAATGGCCAACCATGTCAGTGAGTCAACAGTAAATATATTCCTTATTAGATAAATCCATTAGTTGCAGGATGCACAATCTATAAAACAAAAGGCATGAAGCCTCTAAATGTGCAGATCTAGACGCTGACATGTAGTACCTTAGATCCATGAAGTAATTAGTTACTAGTTACTTCTCACAAAAAGTAACTGAGTTAGTAACTGAGATACACCATTACAAACGTAACTAATTACCAGGGAAAGTAACTATTGCATTACTTTTTAAAAACATTTTTTATATATATGTTCAATAACTCGATTGGAACCAATCAGTTGTTTGACTTCATTGACTTCCACAGTAGAAAAAAAAAATACTATGGAAGTCAATGGTACCAAAGTTCCAAACGTTCTTCAAAATATCTTCCCTGTGTTGGGCGCGTAACTCCCAACACAGAGATCCACATCTAAAAGAGAAACCTTTGGCTCCACCAACATTGAGTGTTGTGCGATTGTACAGTACATTGAGTGTATTATTAAAAAGAAAGGAGGCAATACCACAGAAAGCAGAGAGAGAAAGAGCAGTAACAACGAAAATATATATTTTTAAAAGGAAACAAAAAGAATACCAGAGAGAGGAAAGGAAATCAAAGGAATGGTCAACATCATGAGAAGAAAATGGAAACATTCACTGAGCACACTTTCTACAAGCACAATAAAGAAGAACTATATTCCATTTCAAAGCATGTCTGTGCACCTAGAAGATTCCTCAACAACCTGCACATCATCCTCATCAAAGAGAGGCGAATGTGAGCAAGCATACACGTTATTGCTGTGTAAAGTGCAGTGTTTCAAATGGCGCCAAATAAAAAAGCAAAAACTTGCGATGAGTGCAAGAAATTCCCCTAGCTTATTAGTGAAAATGCTGATCTATGTTTTAAACTATACTAGCTGTATTGTACTCTACTGTGACTCCTAAAACCAAACATGCTTTTCGTCTTAAAGAGAGGCTATAGAGGAAAAGCACTGACGATTATAGCCTTGAGCAGCATGGGAAAAAAGAAAAATGTAGGTTACTTTAATGAAAGATTTTGGTGTAGCCTATAGCTTCTATTGTGGGAAGTGTCAACCATTATTTAGCTGTGAATGATTTTTCCTTCAAGCACTTTTCCCTTTGTTCTGTAGCAGTGGCTTTCTCAACTGGTGAGCCACAAGCCTGTAGTGATTGGGTCACGGACAGCAGGGGAACAACTCTAAATGAATATAACAAAATGAAAATATACAGTCTAAAAGTTTGTATTGATTGCCAAAAACAAACTAGTTTATCCTCATTTAAAAGGCAGAAAATGCTTCTATGTGTTTTGTTTTTGACATACAATGTCATTAAGACCCAGCAACTACCACTAAACTAGCAAACTACCACTTTGACGCCTCAAAAGGTTCACCAAAAGATCATAAAACGAATATGAATTGAGCAGTTTTGTCCAAATTTTCTGACGAGACTCGGTCACTTGATATGATGAACAGATTGAATTTAGGCTCTATATGAACTTTTTAAAGCGTCAAAGTGATAGTTGCGTAGGCTGTCAATTTTCTATGTAAAGCTTTAAACTGACTAGCCTACTCCAAATTCCCCGAGACACTTCACATTTAATGGTTTTTAATTTTAATAATTAGCCTATGTTTCTTCTTATAGTTTTTTGTTATCACTTATGCAAAGGTTATGTCTTATGTGGTTTACCATGGTGTTTTTAACTGTGTTCATGGCACTGTGTACACCTATATTTACCTCAGCTTGTAAAAAAATAATAAACTATATGTGTGATGAACTTAAATTCTGACTTTATTTATAGCCCCTGAGTTATGGTGGTTGTTTGGTTGTTTGAAATAAAGGCTTTTGCTGTTTTCAATTGTGAAGTTTACAGGTTGTTCTGTGCAAATGTTTACATTTTACTGTATCTTTTACAGAATTTTTGTGACAACCACAGCCTGTCAGTGTTTTTTTTTCTGTAACAAGAGAGGATTTTTTTTTTCTAACAGTGTGGGCTTAGCTATTTGTTGTGTTATGTAATATCAATATCATATAGGTCTGCATGAAATGTTTCATTTAAAGGACATTTTTGTTTAATTATGAAGCCAAAAACCACGCGCTATAAAGTGAACTATAGCTAAATATTTCAAGCTATAGACATAATGAATAGCCGCCTATTGCAGGGCTGCACGGGCCACTGGTGACACAAACAAGACCTGACCCCTGTCATTTTAAATCTCGCCCTTTTCAATGACTCGTTTTCGAGACGTTACACGCAATAGGCTAATCCTAAAACAAAGTGCGTGTTTGCAGGAGGACGTCTTGAGGTTGCAGGACGTTAAACCTTCGGGTGGTCAAAACTCACTCTTTTAAATAGTATTGCCGTATCAAGAATAACCACCCGCTTAACTGCTCCATCACGAGCTACAGGGAACAGGTTGCCTGGGAAACGGCCGCATGGCAACAGGATCAGAGCCGGGGGGTTGTCTGCTGCTAGCTCTGCTCCCGTTTCCCATTTCCTCACTAGATGGTGTGCAAGCCACTGGAGAGTCGACTTCCTCCCGCGGTCTGGTTCCGATCAAAACAAATCTGGAAAACTACACGGAACGCCATTTCTCGGGGTTTTCGCGGAGGATTAATATATTTTCATCCAGATATTTGTAGCCTATTTGTATTTTTGATAACGGCGCGGATCGTACTCCATTCGGCGGTGATGGACATAATGATTGCAGTGCAGGATGCGTGCGTCTCCGGTCAGTGGCTCACCGCTATAATTCTTAGTCTTTGCTGCTTTTTACCATCGTGTTTGCCCGCAGGACAAACTGTGGACTATGCGTCCAGCGAGAGTGTGGTCAGCAGACAGGGAGACACCGCGCTGCTCAGGTAGGAGACTCAAGTCACTGTAGAAGTGTTCAAACTAAACTTGCCTGGCACCTGCATCGGTCGCTCTGCTCTCAGTTTTGTAAACAACACTCGGTAGATCCCCCAGTGCCGCTCCGTCACTTTTATTTGGGTCACAATCCCTGCTGGTTCCCATACTGACCAGAACAGGTTGGGACTATGATGATTTTTTTTTTATTCGAGATAGGCGTATATTTTAGTTTTGGAGATGCACTGGCTCAATCATAGATATTGAAGTGTGTAGGGTACAGATTGTCTCTATAAGGGGTTGCATAAGGAGCTGGGGAAGGGGGTAGAGTTTTGTAAACCCCGCCAAGCGGAACACTTTGCACAATTACAATGAAGTCATTCATGATTCCCACCGTCCGAATGAGCCTCGCGGATGTTTGCGTCCTGGAAAAAATTAAAGATAGAGAAGTTGCACACGGTTTTTAAATGATGAATTTGAGTCACACGTTGTGACTAAAACATGATAAAATTTAACCTGTCCACGTTGATTGAAATATTTTTTCATGGGTGTGTCTGACGGTAGCTAATGCAAGTGCATGACTCTAAGTTTTTATTTTATTTTTTTAAGTTTCATAAGTCCATTCTCGTCGTTTGCTGCTTGATATTATACTCTAATTTAAACAAAATGGCTATTCACAATATCAGAAATTGACTGATTCCCCCATTGATCATTGTGCATGCCTTCTTAAGAATTGATCCAAACGTCGTTCATACAACTGCAAAACCATTTAAAACATATGACATTTTATATGCGTCAGAATATATTTCTGGTGTAATTTTGACTAGCTTTGCAAATGTATCTAATCTCCCTTTTTATTTCCAAATATATTTTAGCACACATATATTTTTAGCACAGGACCACTAGTGGTGGGAAAAGTGATGGGAAGCCCGACTCATTTTTGCGAATCGATTCTTTTGAATCAGTTTCAGTGAACCTGTTCAAAAGTCCATTTAGCAATGGCCTACTTTATGTTAGTTCACGTTGTTCTCGTCGCGTCTGGCATGGTACGTCGCGCGCGCTAAAACGTTCCAAAAAGTATGTTTCTCTTTAATGTGGTTTTCTGATATTTTTTTATTCACGTGGATGTTTGTGTGTGTTCCAGTTCAGTTTGTTTGCAACTTGCAACCAATATTCAAACACTCAGCCTAAGTGATTTAGAACCTAAATATTATTTGTAGGCTATTATTACATTTCAAACTTCTCTCAGCTGAAAAGGTTTCTGCGTTTTTTAATATAAAATATTATTTAGGAACTCAAACTGTCAGCTGACTCATCGGGTGTGACGAATCGGACAGATATGGTGGTTCAAAGAGTTTCTGCTCGAGCAGATTCAGTCCGATTGCTGCTCGTTAGAGTGTGGTTTATTGATTCGGTTAAAACAAGATCCGACTCAAAAGAACAATTGGTTCATAAATTGCTCATAAACCTTTTTTTAAACACCTTTATCTGGTCCAGTCGATATTTCAGTTCCTAGGCAGCCTAAAGGTTTTCGTATTATCTGTGTTGACTGTCTCAAGCTTTGGCAAAATAAATTATTATGGACCAGCAGCCTTTGTTCACCTCTTGCCATAAAATGGTTTGCTTGGCTTAAATAACGGTCAACTTCCTCAATTGGTTAGGCTATAGAAGGCTATTCATACATCAGGTGTGCACCTTGCTGTTTTTTTCCATAAAGCCTTGATTGTTATCTTAGATTTTTCGCTTTAACTAAAGTACACCCTAGAATGTTTCTTGTATTGTTGTTACATTTTCAGAAGTGAAGGCACTTATGCCAAGTCATTTCAATGTGACAACATTATTGTATCTCAGAATTGGGTAAAAAAAATGTAATGGGAGGCTATTGTGTACTGTGAATAGGGCTGTCATCATGACTGTCCCAGATGTCCAGAGAATGTCAGTTGGTGGTCTGTGAATGCTTATAGCCTACTTTAACCAGCATCAGTGCTTCTTCAAGCCGTGGGTGGGAACCTGTTCCTTTTCTCCTCAGGCCACACCTCTTACTGTCAGTGCTGATTAATCCCAAGGATGTTACCAAGGATGTGACGTTTTCTCCTCTTGTTTTATCTCCTCTGTTTTATTATTGACTTGAACAGCAACTCTCTAAAATATTTAATGGGTGTGGTAGAAATATTGCTGTTTTGCTGATGGACAGACAGCCTAGTTATTTCAGATGAACTGTATCAATCGTGTCAGTAGTATAGGCCTACAGTATTGGTAGATCCCATAGATATTTACAAGCAACTCCTTTGCTCACAAATTTAATCATGTATTAAGGAGAGTGTTTTGGATTTAAAATGTTAATGACTTCTTAGAGTGTATCTAATCTGTCTTTATCCTTGGCATTGTTGTTCTCCTGAGCTGAAGAGCATAAATTATGACTGTGATCTTTCTTAAATGGTTCTTGACATTGTGCCAATGATCCTACATTTAATATTTGCAATTTGGCTGCAATATATTGACATATTCTACAGATATGATGACAATGATACAGCTTAACATCACAATAATCATGCTGTTCTTAAATTAAGTAAAGAATAGCTCATGATACTAGATTATTAGCTCATGATAATAGATAATAGATTAATAGATTAATTATTATGTTTAGTGTGCCAAAGAGTCAAACTAAATTCTGTGTGGTCGACTGATATTGTTTTTTTAATGACCGATGCTGATATCTTAGATAGAAGGGTGGCAGATGGCTGATATATTATATTTATTTTATTTAATATTTAATAAATTAGAAATAAATTATTTGAAAATGAATTCAAAATAAATAAACAGTCTTACACTTTAGATGGCAACTTATTGATTTTGTAATCCTATTACAGTATTTTTCATAAAAATAAATTGTTTAAAAAATATGAATAAAAAAGAAAGTAAGCTGTTATCAACAGGGAACTCAGTAGCTATATCTGGTAAGTTTGTGCACTCTGGGAATCTTATTTTTCTAATAAAGACAAGGTAACACTCATTTTACATACAGCATACAGTAAAAATGACATGACAACTGAATATAGCGCAGCATTGCTTGAAATCAAGGTTTTAAAGTCTGCTTGTGCTTGACAGCTGTACTCAAGTCACGCAAAGTATACAGGCGATCATGCAGTTTACAAATGCTCACTTCAGAAGATTTCACAGCTGGATTCGACTAAGCCTGGGAGGTTTGCGAAAATAAATTTTTAATATAGCCTACTTAAAGATTTGTTTAAATTATATAAATGCGTATTTGCTGAATGATGACAGTAAATGAGAAAGTATTAGTGTTTGCTTATCTATTATTAATAATATAAAAGAAAATGCTATAATACTTTTTCGTATACCATTTGTTTTCTATTTAACAGTTCTATCTAACAACGTATTAGAAAAAAACTGTTGAACAGAGACAGCAAACTAATGAAGATGGAGAATGGGAGGGCGGTGTACTCACATGCTTTTGTTCTCGGCACCGTCAAAATAAAAGTCCCACTTCCGACACATCGGCCAAACAGAAAGATACAAAAATGGCAAATATCGGTCGAGGCGATATTTTGGTCAACCACTAATTCTGTGTGGTATTATCAGTCAACTCAATCAACATCAGGAGCAGTTTTTACCGCTGTTTTATGACAGTTTTCCAGCATCCCTCCACCACTTCATCTCCTCACTTTCTATCCCAAACCTGGGATGGGGGAGTACTCTGGGTTTTGGCCAAATTCCCGCCAAATACGCATAGCCTATCCTTTACTCTATCTAATTATATGTAAGTGAGAACTCGTGAAATGCTGCTCTTGTAATAGAGAGAGCCCTGGATATTAAAGATGATACAGCTTTTAGAAACCAGGCCAGAACTTAACATCAGGTATCTGACAATTACCAGCCAAGAAGGCAAGATATTGTAATATTCATGTGTTTTTTTTCTATGTTGAATGCACTGAAGGAATGTAGTAAATAGGAAAAAAATATAGTTTAGTTGTTACTTCGCGACAGAGTAAATATGTAATACAGTGCTACCACCAGTGCTACCAAGTAAAAAAGTTAATTTCGAGCTCTGTGTATATGTATATTCCATTTTTCAGTTCTGTTCTATGGCAAAATAATTGCAACAATTTAATGGAATATACATATACACAGAGCTCGAAATTAACTTTTTTACTTGGTAGCACTGGTGGTAGCACTGTATTACATATTTACTCTGTCGCGAAGTAACAACTAAACTATATTTTTTTTCTATGTTGAATGCACTGAAGGAATGTAGTAAATAGGAAAAAATATAGTTTAGTTGTTACTTCGCGACAGAGTAAATATGTAATACAGTGCTACCACCAGTGCTACCAAGTAAAAAAGTTAATTTCGAGCTCTGTGTATATGTATATTCCATTTTTCAGTTCTGTTCTATGGCAAAATAATTGCAATAATGTAATGGAATATTCCTAAAGAAGCTCCATTTCCCAGTTGTGGGAGAAGTCATGAGTCTCTGGATAAAATATGCAGGAAAAAATAATCATTGCTACCAGATAATGGTTAGATTCAAAGCAATTATACCTGAAGCACTTCTGAAAAAAAAACGTAGTGCCTTTTAAGTAGATTTAACCTCCCTTCTCCTCAACCTGTCACTGATTTTCATGGCTTTTGATGAAGCAGGCTCACTAGATACCAGATAAGCTTCTTTGTCCCTCAGGTGCTAGACACCCACTCTACTCTCAAACTGGAGAGCATACAGACCTGCGCAGTTCACCTTAACAGTAATCCTATCATCAGTCCTCACCACATTCACTGTTAATATTGAAGGCTCATTCTCATTGGCTCCATACTATATGGCTAAGTATTGAGTTTCAGCTGAGGACATCGATCTATCTGTATCTATCCATTCATCCATCCATCTGTCCGTCTGTCTATCTCTCTGTCGACAAATGATTTAAATGTTTGTAATGTCCTCTGTTCAGCATTAAAAGGAAATTGTCTCTCAATTCAATTGTGCACAGTGCATTGCCATGGCTGCAGGTTTTTAAATGGAGTCATGTAAGCAAGCCTTAAATTAGTCCCTGTCTTTTGCATAATGAATCAATGTGTGTGGATTGCACGTGGCTGTAAATGTTAAGTAGAGCCGAGTAATTGGAGGGACTGCATTGGTAATTATTAGTGAATGGAATACAAAGCAGTGAAGCAGATCAATAGCATTTAGGCTTTCTTTCCCCCCTCTGAGAGCTTAATGTGACATATCACTATGTTTGCCAACAAAGAAATCAAAAATTGCTTGATGTAAGGCAATGTTAATTTGCAGTTTCCCTTGTATAATGGAAAAAATGTAATATTCTGGATGATTGGGCCCTTTTATAGGGATTATTTATTTAACAGATTCCTATTTCAGCTACCAAATTGTTGTATTTTGATTTGATTTTTGCTGCTACTGGAACCGTAAAGTTTAGCAATCTCAGATGTAACTACAAGCTTGATAGTCAGTGTAATTTTCCAAGAATGAATTGTATTTATTTTGCAGATGCTTTTATCTGAGACTACTTCGTGTATTCAAGGTAAACTTTTAATCAGCATGTGTGTTTCCTGTGAACCGAACCCATTTAACTAGTTTCTAGCCCAATACTTTAACAATTGAGCCTGTAAAGCTCCTTAGAGGTCCTGTAGAGTTCAATGCCTTTGACAGATTAGAAAGTCATGTTTTCAAATATTTTAAATATCTGATTGTGTGGTGTTAGCTTTCTGCTAAGAAGATTGGCAAAGCTTCACAATCACACTGAGTCTGTCTGCTAGTTTTAAAAATTTTGAATAGCCATTGACCACTTTTGTGTTACATAACAGACCTAGATTTTTCTGGCTGGATAGCTGTTGCAGTTTTACTTTGTTAGTGTCTGAAAAGCGGCTGTATCATGTTGAAAACACTAGATCTTCCAGAAACTATTTTCAAATATGAACTGAGAATGCTGTATTCACATTATATATAGCTTAATCTGTTTTTCTTGAATCTTATCCGGTAAAAACATAATTAGCATGTGATTCGAACTAATTAAACAAGCAAAAGAAGATCATGTGATGCCCCATTTATGATCATGTGATGCCCCATATTCAACCTAACTATACTTAAAATGGACTGTCACCCGCAAGCTTGATCAAAACATCAAAATTGAAATATAATGAGAAACAAACTCGTCTCGGAAATTACATGCCTGACACAGGTTTATTCAACAGCCTCTGCAGTGCGAGTGACACCTTACCAGCATGACAGTTCTGGACGTTCATAAATTGAACCAATTCTGGGCCGTTATCAGTGGCTAATTTAGTGGACCACAGTCTCAGAAAAGGAATTTGCAAGGTTGTCCAATTAGCAGTGAAAAGTGTTGGGTTGTGAGTGCATGTCAGCAGGGAAGAGAGGGCCAGTGGAGGCGTGTCATCAATCATCTCAACAGCTTTGCCTCTGCATTCTTGGCAGACTGAAGGCCTTGCTCAGACTGGGAATGCCACACCATCATCACTGACTGACAGCTGCTAAGATGCCCGTCAATTCTTCCAAACGTTTATTTCATGCTTTGCATATCTCGCATTGTTTTGGCGCTGCTTAATAGGTCGCGTAATGTTGCATTTTCCATTTGTCAGAACCAGAGAGGATTGGCATTATGACACAATATTAGCTAATAGGAAGTGAGCTTATTTATGAAATGAAAGCAGTTGCCTCTTGAGAGATGGCAGCGCCTGGTTTCCTTCAAGAACATGAGAATTTTAATTGCAGCTGTCAAAACCCAACCAACATGAACAATGCCATTTAATTTGTACTAGCTCACTACTTTTAACTTTTCGGATCACCCAAGTTTTCTTTGTTGTCAGTTCTCTAATGCTTTAAAGGTGTTTGGTACCTCTATAAACAGCTTGAAACTCTTTAAAAGGCCATTAATGAAATTGTGCTAAAAGCAGAGTACTCAAACTGCAATTATTTAAGTGCTGTGCTGAGAATATGTTTTAGTCATAAACATGGTTCACACATTGTGGATAGTATAAAAGGCTTGGATGACACTTGTGTGCTACATGAATTTCTCAGATAATGGGTTAGTTCACCCAAAAATGATAATTCTGTCGCTTACCCACTCTCATTCCAAACCTGTAAGACTTCCATTCTTTTGTGGAACACAAAAGAAGGTACTGTTTCAGTTGTTTTTGTCTGTAAAATAGAAGTCATTTTTAGGAATTGCGATTCTACAAGTATTGTGATTCGATATTGCTAAGTATTGTGATTTTTGTTTGCTTTTTTAACTGTAACCCCTGGGGAAAAGTTGAAAACACTTACACATGATGTGCACCATGGTCGTATATCGCTTGATGTCTCCATTCTACGTCTGCCATTTTTCACTTTCCGTGTCCACTAGTAAGAGATATGATGTCATGTAATACTCAGTGTCCTCTCGGGACTTTCTCTGGATTTTTTCTCGCCCGGCCCCACTACAAAAATTAATAAATAAAAAAAATAGGCCTAGTTATGTGTTCCTTATTTTTGACCCATAACCTCAATAAATAAGGTTGTGACACCAAAAACTACTAGTCTAACTAAATTAAATACATTTCAAATAAGTAAATTGTCAGAAATAAAATAATAATCAAATCACGAGCAATAGCACAAATACAATTGAACAAACATAACTAAATAAAATAAACAATGCTTTTCATGTTGTTTCAGGTAAGTCTAACAATAATTTTCAGGTAGAAAAAATTAACAATCAAATGTAAAACAGCACTGCATAGTCTTCACTGTATAAAGTTATTCAGTCTAGAGTAGTGAGTGATTTTTTTCTTTGACTGTTGTGCTCGAGTCTCACGTCTTTTGCAGCGTCTTGTGCATGACTGACACGACGTTCTAAAAATGTGGCACTCAAGTTAAAATAAGTTCAACTTTTAAAAAACACGTCTCAAAACCTTGCGCTCTTGCCCATTCCACTGCCCGTGTCTTTTTTCTGTTTTTCAAAGCGAAACCACTTTTACTGTAAACCAGCTCTAAGAAGCAGAAATGGCTAAAATAATTATTTCCATGCAAATTTTGTTTTTTCTTATACACAACATGTTTAACAATAATAATTTTTCATATGAATTACTATGAATATTTTTTACTTTTGAGTTGCATTTGTTTGGTTCTTTGTTCAATCTCAAACAATTATTTTATTTTTATTAGCATAGCATTCAACATACAGTGAGCCGGTACTTCCGCCGGTGCTGGCGACATCGAGCGTGACCTATGAACGTGACCTTTCAACGTGATGACGTGGTTCCCAGGACGTTCAATCCGAACAATTGTAGTTAAAAAGTATATATATATATATATATATATATTATATATATATATATATATATATATATATATATATATATATATATATATATATATATATATATATATGTTTTTTTTTTTTTTTTTGAAAATGACAAAAAAAAAAAAACATCGTTTCGCTAGATAAGACCCTCTTCCTCAGTTGTGATCGTGTACAGCCCGTTGAAGCACTTCAAAGACCTTTTGAAACTGCATTGATTTGGACTTCAAAACGTTGGTTGACATTGAGTTCTATTATTTGAAGAAAAATCCAGAAATGTTTTCCTCAAAAAACTTAATTTCTCTTCCACTGAGGAAAGAAGGACATGGATATCTTGGATGGCATTGGGGTGAGTAAATTATTAGGAAATTTTCATTTTGAGGTGAACATGTTCTGTTAAATTTAAAGGGCACCTATTATGGAATTTTGAGAATTACCTTTTATGTAGTGTGTAACATAGATCTAAGTGAACGAAAACATCCTGCAAAGTTTTAAATATGAAAGTTCACTGTATACAAAGTTATTGTCTCTCAAAAGTAAGAGTCTTGAGTCTCTTGAGTCGCTGATATGAATCGATAGACGAACGATGCTTTTTCTCTATCTAGATGACGTCAACTTGACAAGTTATTTGAATAAGATACAGCCACTCATTGCGCGCGCAGACGCCAGGGTAAACTTGAAAACATCATGTCGACAAGACGCTGTGTTATGAAGTGCGAATCAAAAGCGACATTTTTTTACTGCCCAGGGACGAGCATGTGAAGAATCAGTGGCTAAAGTTTATATATACAACTATACCACACAAGTATAGCCCGAACCTTGTGCTGTGTTTGCGTCATTTTAATGACGATTGCTTTACAAACATAAATGCTTTCAAGTGTGGATTCGCGAGCCGGTTAATACTGAAGGAAGGTTCAGTACCAGTTTTATTTGGATCAGCTTCCTCCTCCGAATCACAACCTGTAAGTATTATTAATAATTGTTGCTTTTAGGTTTTTTGTAGCATGCTCAGTGTGTTGTGTAAGTTGCGCTCAGCGCAGCTTCTAGGTCTCCAATGTCAATTTTTTTGAAATATATGAAATGTTTGTCGTTGTTATTGGAGTTGTCATAAAGAATAGAGCAATACCTTGTAGTACTGCAGTGCTTTATCAATATGTTTATGCGTTGGGCTAACGCAAACAATAACTGACTGGGTCATCTGACCAATCACCGCAGATTAGCGTCACGCAAAGGAGGGGTTTGGAAAAATTAGTCATTGAATGAATCACTTGGGAGTCGGTGAGCAAATCAGGTAAAAATAAATGCATATTATAAGACAACAAAAGTGTTTTTTGTCATTGCATGCATGTAAAACTGTTGTTGGGGACTCCCAGAACAATATTAGGAACATTTTAAATGCCATAATAGGTGCCCTTTAAAAGAGAAAAAGACATGATTGGTGGGAAACCAGTTACAAGACAGTGAGGTGGCTTTGACAGTTACAGATTTGAAAAACAAAAAGGCGGGAATAAAGAACCCTAAACTCTATAGAGAGCCTAAGTCCCGCCCCTCCGCTTCCGGCTCATGGGACCTTATTTCGGAAAAAATATGTATGGTAGTCAATGGCGAGAGACAACTTATCTTTTTATTCCGTCTGAACTGTGCCCTGAACTACACATATGATGTTTGTCAATTTAAAAGATAATTATGAAAGTCAAGAAGGTTGCCATAAAACAGAAGAGTAACATTTAGTTTTATGTGAAAATCGCTCAATGAACTACATCTCCCGGGAAGCGAAACAACGAGCAAGATCCGTTGCTCGTATGTGTGCAGTCTGAAACACAACACACAGGCATGACGGCGTAACGTTACGATTATAACGTAAGAATATAGAAAAAATGACAGACGTTGGCTTCAGTAAAGTTAGCTTCATTCATTGAGAGAAAATGTGCGCCTTATGGGTTTGTAGTCTTTGTAATTACGTATCTTCTCAGTCTTATACCTCAACCGTTTTACATCAAACTGCGACTATCTTGACTTTAAAATGTATATTTTAAATTGACAAACATCATATGTGCAATTCAGGGCACAATTCAAACGAGATCAAAATATTTGTTGTCTCTCGCCATTGACTACCATACAATATTTTTCCGAATTAAGGTCCCATGGTGGTCGACCGGAAGGGGAGGGACTTAGGCTCTCTATAGACCTTATGTAGCCCCGCCCCTTTTCAGCGCTGGGCTCGTTGTCTTTTGACTTCCGGTCTGTATTTTCACAGCGATCTTTCATAGGTATGAATGAACTGCTCGTAAAAAAATTCCCGGTCGACATTTGTTTAGACATCTGCTTTACAATGCTTATGATAAACATTACAATGCTCATGATAACTTTTGTTAACTCTACAATAAGTAAATCCACTTCACCAGCTAATTACTCCTGGACAGCGATGCCATAGAAATATACAGAGTGACCGCAAAAACGGAAGTTCAAAGACAATATTCTAAAGATGACGGCGCCCACGTTTCTCTGGTGCATAAAGTCTATAGGTGCGTTCCATTCGACCGTAAGTGGACTGTGAAGTGGACTTCACAGGGTATTTCGCCATCTTACGTGAGATTCCAATCCGAAGGGAACGAACATCTTCAGTTGGAAGGGCACTGCAAACGGCGTAGGGAATAAGGGAACATCGATACATGACTTCACAGGAAGTGGAGAGCGAAAATCACCCAACTGTCATTGCGCACGTGTCACCAGTCTGAAGTAACCATAGAGCAGAGCCATTGGAAGAGATTTTAAATTTCTAACGGCTCTGAGTTTATGTATGCATTGAGTATTCATAAATATTGTTATTATTATATAAACTAGAGTTTTTATGAACGGTTGGGGTGATGAATGTATATATAGGCCTATTATATGATTTTTAAATTAGAAAGGAAAGTAAATTACAATATTTAATTCAGTTATATCATAATCTGCGTGACCCTGTTGTTGCCTTTCTTTGATGACGTTGCAGGGCATTCCAAATGAGCGATTATTGTCAGTGAAGTCCACTTCAACTGATGTACCGCGTTAAGGGAGTAGGGAGCAGTGAACACTGCATAGGGACCCTGTCAAATGCACGCACCTTAACACAAAGAATCATTTGATCATAAAACAGGATATGGTTCTAAATAGAACTGCTACTACTTGTAAAGTTTGACACAACATGAGGGTAAGTTAATGATGACCAAATTTTTAAATTCAAGTGGACTGTTCCTTGTTATGTAAATGCCTACCAAGGTGTTTGAACTAGTGTTAGATAGCAGAGGCTATGTCCATAGGGTGTGTTGCCATGGTTACTTTGGCCGGGTGTCATTTTCTGTATCGGGAACACAAGTGCTAAGAAGAAACCAGTGACAGTGTCTCTAATGTACATCATGTTGCTCACTGTTTCTTAAAGACGTCTTAGCATGGACGCATTTTTAACGGATCTCCCTTTGATTCAGCCTCCCTTCTCTGCAGCATTTCAATTTTCCCCTATTGCAGCATCACAGCACCTATCATAGTCCCTTTAAAGAAAATTGTCCCCCCTGTTGACTCTCATCTAGTATTGAAATGCTCTGCAATTGTTTTCCTATTTGACTGTCAGCATGGTGGAATATTTTCCCCTCTTCTTTGGCACTATGCTATTACAGCGTAGCCGGGTTGTTGTTGAAATGCTTTTGTATGTGAACGCATTAATGTTTTAATCACACTGATTACATTTTAGTGTTTCTAATCCCTTTGCTCTGTAGCTGTATCTGATTAAAGCGTTCTCACATGCACTAGTTACTCGATGAATGTAAGTGTGCTTTCAAATCTCTGTTATGAATCAGAGACCTTTGTGGGACGGACATTAAGCTGGGCATAATCTCTGCCAAATGGTCTCTAAAAAAAGCTTACCCAAGGAGGTTCAGCCCCTGCCAAAAATGCAGCGTTTGTGAGGGAGGACTCATTAAATTTCCTTACTCATCTACCTACCATCCCAGTCAAATTAAGGGGTCTTAACACACACGCCTTCATGTTGTACGTCTTCCTCTTGCTATAAACGGCAACCTAGTACATATCTGTTGGTAATTTGTTATGTCATGATCCATCAGCGAGGCTGATTTTTCTGACAGTTAGCACCTTCAATACTGGCACAGAAACCACAAAGAACGGGTTTCCTTCACTCGCTGCGTTGTCTTTTGAAGCACTGAGATGCTATCTCCCAGCGCAAAGTAAACATCTGGGGTGAATGATCGAGATTTTCTATAGCCTAGTTCTTCCACTACATTAGATGGCAAAGGGTGTGCTTGCTTGCGAGAAATATGTCACTTAAGGAAGGCAGTGAGCAGAATTAGGTCATGCAAAATATGGCAGGGTCCCAGTGGGCCCTAACAGACATAATTTATCCAGTATTTGTTTGTATAGGAATTAGAATTAGGCCCAAAGTTGAGAGACACTTGCCCATCTCGGTTGATTTATGCACATACTGTTAGTCTCAACAGGGGTTGAGTCGTAGTACAGTGCTGAACGCTCCTTTCCAGTGCTGTTTGTCATGTTCGATTTTATTCAGTGATATTTGTATGGCGCTTGTCATAATTCAAATTATTTCAAAGCAGCTTTACAAAGAATTCAATTCAAATCATCCTGAGCAGGACCACTTGTGAATAATCATTGTAATGATAGCTTATAATAGCTTTTTAGGGTGTAATTAAAAGGCCTAGCCTAGCTCTATTTAACTTAATATAAAGAACAGACCTTTGCATCTCTTCCACTTTGACAATGTGGCGCTCTGACACTTTTAACCGGGTATCAGAGATTAGCACAAACCCTGAGATTACAGAAAAGCTGCACCTTCTAAAGGGAGAAAATGCTGCCTAGTTGAACACACTTGAAACCTGTGATGATAGACTGGAGCTACAACAAAATGACATAAAAGGCTAAATACAGATTTAGTGCACCTCAGTTGCTAGAATTTATATTGTGTACCTTATACAGAGAAGCCTAAATCTCTTAAATTAGTGTGCAGGTAATGCAAGTCATTTTTTCTTCTTTTTACTAAACACTTGTATTATATTGTATTACATTTTTATTCTTTTGAATATAAATTTACTCTGAAATGGGTTAACAACCCTCTACATTGTCACTTTAAGTAAGTAAAGTAATCACTTTAGAGCGGGGCTATTCAATTAATTTGGAATTGGGGCCAGTTCATAAAACTGAGGCAAAATAAGGGGCTGGAGAACTCCTCCACCCTCCCCCTCATATCTCATATCAGTTTTTCTCATATCAGGCAGGGACACGTTTGTGTGCATTTTGTTTTGTAATTTCACCGGAATGAATATCAGGGCTTTCAATTTTGAAGACAGGCAAGAGTAAAACTGTTGGCTAAGTTACAGACACTCGTGAAAAATTATCTGGGAAACATTCTCTAACAGCAGTCAAGTTGTCATTGTTTGTGTCAAACAAGTTGTGAAGTTGTTGTAACATTTAAACAGGAGATCATGACTTACTCTGGGCTCAAAGTGATGCTCGGAGCTCCAGTGGTTTCCTCTGGGTGAACAAAACTTTCGGAAGATGTTGTAGCAGAATCACGTGAACAATTCTAGGATATGCTTTTTTTTCATTGGTTGTTGCATTAAATCTTACCCAGATACAATAGTGCTATTTTTTGATTGGCTATTGTGTAGCCAATTTCTTTTTTTTTTGATTGGCTGATAAATGGCAGGCTTGACTAAGAACTCCAGGGGAGATGCGACTTCTTTACTTTAAAACATGGGTTAGGTATTAGGGTTAGGTTGGGGGTTAACTTTTAAACCTTAACCGCATCCCCTACAGACCCAGATTATTGATGTTCTATATTCACTACACGTTAACCCCTCTTCATGCAACCCCCATTTTGGCAAGGGGGGCATAAATGACATAGGCCTACCAAAATAAAAAGGTTGCTGCTCAAAAGTCATTCTAGGGACATAACCAACATATAGGCCTAGGCTAGACACAGAACCATTTAGAAAGCCAACACTTGAGAGTTTACAGTTCAATACTCAGCATTCCTGACTGTAATTAATATGGAGATAAATAAGTCAAGTCACCTTTATTTACATAGCACTTTTTACAATGCAGATTGTTTCAAAGCAGCTTTGCAGAGATAGCATATGTAACCCTCATTTTTTGAAGGAGGGAACGGAGACGTAATCGGTGTGTCGACTGATTGGGATCACGCTTAGGGAGCCTGTCATCTTCGAGTAGCTACTGTTAAAATGAGCCAATCAGCAATCAGCAGGTATAAATACGGAAGTGAATGCATGCACTAGTTGTTTTTCGCTGAGGAGCCGAGTGTAACTCGGAGTCAGCGGTGGTCCAGCAATAGTGGTGACGGGCAGCATGGGAATAATACCGCGGCCATGGCCGCCGTTGCCCTACACTTTGGCCTTCATGCCCCGTGAAAAAAAAATCATCGTACGGCCACAGTGGCCTGTGTGCCCTGGCCCTGTCCAAGTTCCATATAAAGCGCCAGTGCGGCATAGTTGGCTTGCTTTGAATTACAGCGAGCCACCCAAGTAGTCTCTGAACTTCAATTAGTTCGTGGATTTGCGCAGGTGCGGTGTCATTATCACATCGATAATCTCACGCCTCAAAACAGCAGTGCAAGAAGCATGTAACGTCAGCGCCACCAACAGAAGAAGGACACTCAGGTAAGCATTAGCAAACGAGCTAAGCCGGTTTGATATGATACGTAACTGATTAATGTGGTAGGATTTGACCGAACGTAACACAACACTACCTGTTAACCGTTGCCAGTGCATCGGCGCACTGAAGCGTTTTTTTTTTTATAGTTCAAAGTTACTATAAGATTTAATGTTATTACCTTGACAAACTATACATCATTAAAAAGATATAAGACTCACGTTTCAGTATTTGACCACTATTGTATTCTGAGATATTTATATTGACATGACAGACAGTTATGTCTTAATTTGCGTCAGACGCTCCCATTCATAAAAAACTTCTGTGCTGTCGTCATGACAGCGATTCACAAAACAACGAGCAGCCTGCTCTACTGAGCATTATAGTCCATATTTGAAACACATAAAGAGGAGCGTTCGACAATGCAGGAAATCATTGTGACAGTAGGGGGACAGGGAACGACCGCATCCAGAAACGCACGGATGGAATGACATCTTGAAAAAGACGCAAACGCACCCATGTTGCTCTTTCAGGAAATGAGACCCGTCACCAGTGCCGGAGCACACAGGTGAATGACTGCGGCAACACTGAACTGAAACAGTGAAGCAATCACTTCTTTGCCCTCTAACCAACCGTCAACAAAAACACAAAAATGATGCTGTTAAAACAGCAGTTGAGAGTTCGATCACCGCTGCACTCGCGCTGTAGAACCACCAGCACTGGGAGAGTCTTCCAGAAAAACACAGACACACTCGCTCGTTGTATATAACAACACTCTTCAGAGACATTGACATGAAGACCGATCGGCTCCGAAGCGAAAGATAACTAGTGTGTGCATCAACTTCCGTATTTATGTGCATTGGTCAGTTTTAACAGTACTCGAAGATGACCGCTCCCTAAGCGTGATCCCAATCAGTCGACACGTCGACTACGTCGAACGTGAGCAATTGAAAGGGAACAGGAAAATAATGTTGTAATAATATTGTTAAATATAAAATTAATGTCCCCAACTAAGCAAGCCAAAAGCCAATGGCGAAAAAGGCGAAGAAAGGCGAAAAAGGCGACAGTGGCAAGGAACCAAAACTCTATCAGGTGGCAGAATGGAGAAAAAAACCTTGGGAGAAACCGGGCTCAGTGGGGGGCCAGTTTTCCTCTGGCCAACGAACAAACAGTGTATGATTATGATTCAGGCAGTATTACAGGTCAGAAGTCAGATTGAATTGGAACATTATATTATGCAGTTCATCTGGTTGAAGATCAGAGTCATCACGCGCGTATGGGGACGAGTTTGTTGAGGGTCAGTGCCGATGGCTGTTGTGTTGATGATGCCTTCACAGGGGAGCTCAAACAAAAAATCTAATATTAAGAATATTATTAAAAACAATATTATGTGGCTGTGTTGTAGCAACTAAGAAAAACAATGAAGCTGAAGCCACAATTCTGCTCATGCTGCTTTTTTAATCTGAGGATGTTATCTCTAAAACTATGAATTTTATTAAACATTTTCTAACACCATGTCATGTGTGTTTTTAGAGAAGGCTAATAAAAGGCTAATGAACAAATGTATTGCCCCCTTTAAGCTCACATGCAGTCTTTGTCTATGGTGTGGCGAACTGCCCCATTCATGTTTCTATTGTCCTCACTCAACAAACGTTTCACACCTCTGTCGGGTATGAGACCTAATCTTTACTATTCTTTTGTTTTTATTCACAGGTTTGGCCTTTATTCTGACATTATGGGTTTCCCATCCACATCGGTTTGATTTCAATATACATTTATCCACCTATAATATAAATAAATAATACACCTATTAGTCTCTCTAGAAAACAAAACAAAACATTTTCTTAAGAACTTCTTTTGTCAAAGTACATTATGTATAAGTCAAGCCAAGTCACCTTTATTTAAATATCGCTTTTTACAATACAGATTGTTTCAAAGCAGCTTCACAGAGATAACAGGAAAATAATGTTATAATAGTATTGTTAAATTCAAAATTAAATGTTAAATGTCCCCAACTAAGCAAGCCAAAAGCCAATGGTGACAAAGGCGAAGAGAGGCGAAAAAGGCAACAGTGGCAAGGAACCAAAACTCCATCAGGTGACAGAATGGAGAAAAAAACCCAGGCTCAGTCGGGGGGCCAGTCCTCCTTTGGCCAACGAACGAACAGTGAATGATTATGATTTAGGCAGCATAATGTCAGGAGTCAGATGTGATCAGAACTTTCACGATATTTATCCAGTTCATCTGGTTGGGGTCGGAGTCATCACGCCGGTGTGGAGATGAGTATGTTGAGGTGTCCATGAGGCCTTTAGTGTTGATGAGGCTGGCACTTCAAGGATGCGTTGTCGTCGTGTCCAGGTGATGGTCCTTCCTCAGATCTGGATATGGCCTGGATCCGGCGGTTTGCGGTAAACCTCGGGATAAACAGAGAGACTAATATTAGCGTAGACGCCATCCTTCCCATGATGTACAAAGTACATCAGGAATCATGGGAAGTGTTCCCGGTTCCGGCTGATCTAAACTACGCAGCCTAACATTGAATTATAGAAGTCTATAGTGTGCTATGTATATGCTAAGCCAAAGAGATGTGTTTTTAGTCTAGATTTACACTGACAGACTAACCCATGTTAGGAAGATTGTTCCAAAGTTTTGGTGCTGAATAGGAAAAGGATCTACCGCCAGCAGTCAATTTTGATATTCTAGGTATTTTCAACTGGCCAGAATTTTGAGATTGCAATAGACGTGAAGGACTATAATGCGTTAAGAGCTCGCTCAAGTACTGGGGAGCTAAACCATTTAGTGCTTTGTAAGTAATCAGCAATATTTAAAAATTTATACGATGTTTAATAGGCAGCCAATGCAGTGTTGACAGAACCGGGCTAATATGGTCATACTTCCTGGTTCCGGTAAGAACTCTAGCTTCTGCGTTTTGAACTAGCTGTAGTTTGTTTATTAAGCGTGCAGGGCAACCACCCAGTAGAGCATTACAATAATCTAGCCTTGAGGTCATGAACGCATGAAATTGTTCCGCATTTTTTAGTGAGAGCATATGACGTAATTTAGATGCGGAAAAATGCGGTTTTACAGATACAAGACTCGTGACTTTCAAATGAAAGATTGGTATCAAAGAGCACGCCCAGGTTCCTAACTGACGACGAAGACTTAACAGAGGAGCCATCAAGTGTTAGACAGTATTCTAGGTTATTACGTGTGGAAGTTCTCTTACGAGAGTATCTCTCGTACTGCGTAATAGCTTACGCTATGGGGGAAAACTCTTTTCATCGAGATATTGAAGCCAAAAAATTATCCTTAATTTTTAATCAATGTAAAACGCTTTGCAGCAGCAAGCAGACATAGGTGAGACAGCTTGCGCGCCTATTGGCTGTCTTGCGGCAAAAGCAGCAGCCTATCGAGAGAGGCTCTGCGTGACGTCATGACGAATGGGGGCACTTCGCGCCCATATCGTCACGTCCCGCCAGAAAGGGCGTGGTCTCGCCCTATAAACAAACTCGATAAGCTGCCATACACTGATTTTTCAACTCTTCAGCGAAGCTCATGCATCGCTGGATCCGGATGAGAAGCCGCGCCGTCGACCTGTAGCCTTCAGCGGGACGTGCCTTTGAGCCTGGAGTCGCTGGCCTCGCCGCCTTCAGCCGCCGTACCTGCTGCGCTTTCCGGCGTACATATCCTTTCCTCTGCCTTAGAGTGTGTGTGTTTGCTATATTTGCATTTTTCTCCCACTACCTCTAAAAGAGCTGCGTCTTTTTAAAGATGCCTTCCTGTGGCTCTTGCCGAGCCCCATTTAGCGATGAGGACCGCCACGTCATCTGCGTGTCCTGCCTGGGTGAGGATCACGCGGCCATCGCGCTCGCTGACGGCGGATGCCATCATTGTGAGCGGCTGCCTATGGTGACTCTGCGGACTCGCCTGGCGTCGTTCTCCGAGCTCGCATTCCAGCCCACCGTGATGCCGCGCCGCAAGAAGCGCCATGCCCAGCGCGCTCCCGAGCTATCTTCTGCCCGCCAAAGCTCGCCGGTTCGCCCGCCAGCTTCGCCGGTTTCGCTCGAGTCGCTCCAAACGGACAACGGCCGCCGTCTGCCGCCGCGTCCGCACTTGAGCTCGACGAACCTACCGGAGCCGGCATTGAAACTGAGCCGATGCGTGCGCTCTCTCAAGCCATGGATTACATCGGCCTCGACTGAAAGGCGCCCGCGCAACTAACGCGCAACAGGCTGGACGGACGCTTTCTCAGGAAAGACGAAGCTCCGTCACAGTCGAGACCCTTCCTCCCTGAAAGGTGAGAAACATTTGTGGCTAACGCTATCCGAGATGACGGAAGCTGAGCGCTCCGTGTTCCTCGACGCTCTCGCTCTGCTGGACGCCGTCCCCCTCAGCGCGGGCCCCGGCCGAGGATTGAGATAAAGCCCGAGGTCTCAAGGCCTTCCTAGTCTCTCTAGGAGAGCGACGGTGTTCAGTTCCCGCTGAGGCCGGATTTCCACCAAAACTTCTCGCTCGTTCAGTTCCAAGCAATGTGACTGTTCCAGTGTATTTCGCAGTGAGCACGCTGGTTCCACAGCCCGCTTGCCTGCGCACAAAGGCCGTCGTTTCGGCTAACCAACAGCGCCGCCAGGCCCGAGATCAAACACCGCGCTCTCGCTCTGCTGGACGCCGCCCCCTCAGCGCGGGCCCCGGCCGAGGATTGAGGTAAAGCCCGCTGCGGCCGGATTTCCACCAAAACTTCTCGCTCGTTCAGTTCCATGCGTTGTGACTGTCCCAGTGTATTTCGCAGTGAAGCAGCCGGTGTCTCAGCCCGCTTGCCTGCGCACAAAAGCCGTTTCTATGGCTACCCAGATAAATCCAATAAAGTGTGCATTTTCTGGTGTTCCGGCCACGGCCGATGGTGTTACGAGTGTTGTAAGAATGCCCACGTCCCAGTGCCCATTCCCACACCCAGACACAGCCCGCCACGGTGCAGGGCTAGCACAAATAAAACCGACTCAAGTCGGTTGTGCAGAAAATGTAGTGAACGCGCCCATACAATGCCCGCTTACACTACACGATGCGTGTCCCTTGGTTTCTGTAAAAACGAAACTAACACACATTCAGTCGGCGCGAGCCGACAGTGTTCTCAGTGCAGTAAATGTGCCCGCTGTCCCGCGCCCGCATTTCCTCACTGACACGCCGAATCCCACGGGATTCACCCCCGCTCGCTTTCTCTGCACAACCCGTCACAGAGAAGCTGAGCGCGGGCAGGCTGCCCGCTGTGATTAGCGCGCACCCCGCCTCGCACGCTGTATACACAGCGTTGATTCAGTCGGCGCGAGCCGAGTGTTCTCAGTGCAGAAAATGTGCCCGCTGTCTCGCGCCCGCATTTCTCACAGACACGCCGAATCTCACGGGATTCGCCCCCGCTCGTTTTCTCTGCACAACCCGTCACAGAGAAGCTGAGCGTGGCCAGGCTGCCAGCTGTGATCAGCGCGCGCCTCGCACGCTGTAAACAACAGTGATTCAGTCGCGCGAGCTGACAGTATTCTCAGTGTAGTAAATGTGCCCGCATTTAGTAAATGTGCCCACATTCTCTCACACACGCCGAATCCCACGGGATTCGCCCCGCTCGCTTTCTCTGCGCGTCCCGCCATAGAGAAGCTGAGCGCGGCCAGGCTGCCCGCTGTGATCAGCGCGCCCCCCCCGCCTCGAACGCTGTAAACACGGTGTTGTGTTCCCAGTACACAGGGGCTCTCGAGCGGCCGTCCTGCCGCGGCCAGAGCCCAGATTTCATTCTACCCCTAGCTATTCACGCAGATGCGTGGCCAAGGCTTCCCGGGTATCAGAATGGGTGTTGAACACTATAACGAGAGGCTATTCGCTACAGTTCGCTCGACGCCCCCGCCAGTATACGGCGCGCGTCGAAACTACGGTGAAAAGCGAAGTGTTTCATCTACTTCGAGCCGAGATAGCGAAACTACTGAGAAAAGGGGCTATAGAACCTCTATCTCAGGGCGAAGGGGGCTTATACAGCAGATATTTTCTGGTACCGAAAAAGATGGAGGGCTCAGACCCATTCTAGATCTGCGACTGCTGAACAGAACGCTTGTGAAGCGCCAGTTCAAAATGCTTACGACCAGGAAAATCCTCGCGCAAGTGCGCCAAGGAGACTGGTTCATGTCAATAGATCTGAAACACGCCTATTTCCAAATATAAATGGCGTCCCATCACAGGCGATTCTTGAGATTCGCCTTCGAGGGCCAGGCATATCAATACACAGTCCTGCCGTTTGGCCTGTCCCTAGCACCCCGTACGTTCACGAAGTGCATGGACGCGCCACTCGCCCCCCTGAGACTTCGGGGCATGCGAGTTTTGAACTACTTGGACGATTGGCTGATTCTAGCTCGTTCACGAACAGAGCTCATAGAACACAGGGCCGCATTACTCGAGCACCTCGAGGAGCTGGGCCTTACAGTCAATTGGGCGAAAAGCTCATTGCTCCCCAGTCGGAAAATTTCCTTTCTGGGAACAGTGTTGGACTCGCTATCCATGACGGCACGCCTGTTACCGAAGCACGGATTAAATATTCAGCACGTCGCGAAATCCTTCCGCCACGGCTCTATAGTCCCGCTCAGAAGGTTTCAGAAAATGCTGGGTCTGATGGCCTCAGCAGCCTCCGTACTCCAGTTGGGCCTGCTCCGCATGCGCCCACTGCAGCTATGGCTAAAAGCACGAGTTCCCCCAGGGCGTGGACCGCGGGTCTATTTCGCCTCAGGGTCGACCTTCAGTGCGTTTCAGCTCTGAAACCGTGGAAAGTGACCGACTGGTATCAGTCAGGTGTGAGTCTGGGGATCGCCTCGGGTGTGAAGGTGGTGTCTACGGATGCCTCCACATCGGGGTGGGGAGCGCTGCTCGAGGGCAGACCGCTAGCTGGCCTGTGGTCAGTACGGGAGAAGCTCCTTCACATAAAATGCTTGGAATTAATAGCAGTCGACAGAGCGCTACGGCGCTTCTGTCCCCAGATAAAAGGCCACCACGTCTTGGTCCGATCAGACAACATGTCAGTGGTGGCGTACATAAATCGCCAAGGCGGCGTCAGGTCCCGAAACCTTTACAGGCTGAAGGAACGCCTCCTGGTCTGGGCTCAGCACAACCTGCTCTCGCTGAGAGCGGCGCATGTGCCTGGTCACCTAAATGTGGGGCCAGACAGGCTGTCCAGAAACAACGTCCCAGCAGGAGAATGGTCGCTGTACCCGCAGACGATCCAGCTGCTGTGGGAAACGTTTGGCAAAGCGCAGGTGGACCTGTTCGCGTCCCAAGAAAACGCTCATTGCCCGAGATTCTTCTCGAAAAGCCGGGACGCGCTGGCCCATGTTTGGCCCCGCCGGCCCCCATATGCTTTTCCCCCTGTCTCACTCCTGCCTCAGGTGTTGGAGCGAATCAGGAGGGAGGGGTGCCCATTGCTACTCATAGCTCCGCTCTGGACAAACCAGTCTTGGTTCCCTGTCCTGATGCAGCTGACCAGCGCTGCCCCATGGCCTTTACCGTTGAGGAGAGACCTCCTCTCTCAGGCGGAAGGCTCGATTTGGCATCCTCGCCCGGATTTGTGGTCCCTGCACGCATGGGCCATCAATGGGTACCCGCTGACCTCCCAGAGGGAGTGTTAAACACGATCGCGCAGGCTAGAGCCCCGTCTACCAGACGGCTCTACTCCTCGAAATGGTCTGCTTGTTCTCTGCTTGGTGTCAAGCGCAGGGCTTTTTCACCTGTAGACTGCGGGGTTACGGAAGTGCTTTCCTTCCTTCAGGAGCTACTGGATAAGGGCAGGACCCCATCCACGCTCAAAGTATACGTGGCGGCCATAGCAACGTTTGCAAAACCGGTGTCTGGCCAGTCACTGGGAAAGAACGACTTAGTCGTGCGTTTCCTTAGAGGAGCTCGGAGGCTAAACCCTCCCAGGCCCCCTTCAGTCCCGACATGGGACCTTTCCACGGTCTTGGAGGCCATGAAAGGTGCCCCATTCGAGCCAATCCAGTCGTCAGACATGAAACACTTGTCTTTCAAGACAGCGTTTCTTACGGCTCTTGCTTCAGTGAAGCGCGTAGGGGACTTACAAGCGCTTTCAGTAAGCGTGTCATGCATGGAGTTTGGGCCTAATGACTCAAAGGTCATACTCAAACCTAAGCACGGCTACGTGCCGAAATCCCTCAACACACCGTTCAGGGCCCAGGTGATTTCCCTGTCTGCCCTTCCGGTTCTCAATGAGGAGGACGACGCGACTCTTCTTTGCCCAGTCAGGGCATTAAGAGCTTATGTGTCCCGCTCGTCTGGGTTCAGACAGACCGAGCAGCTTTTCGTTTCGTATAGCGGGCGTTCCAAGGGGCTTGCCGCTTCGAAACAGAGCCTATCCAGATGGATAGTCGATGCCATAGCGCTGGCTTACACTTCCAAGGGCTTGCAGTGCCCCTTGGGTGTCAGAGCGCACTCCACGAGAGGCGTGGCCTCGTCGTGGGCATGGTCTAGCGGGGTCACCCTGCAAGATATCTGTACGGCCGCGGGCTGGGCCTCGCCGTCTACATTTATAAAATACTATAACCTGGAGGTGCCTGCCTTACAAGCTAAGCTTTTGGCTATCTAGACTTCAGTGCTATCTGCCCGCTGTGCGGCTCGGATGCTGAGTGTTTGGCATGCGCATCGTTCAGACCGATGCAGCAGCTCCATGAGTACTGGCACAAGTAGGGCCACCCAGTTTAGGCTGAAAGCTTTCACCCTGGCTGCGTGGTTTAATGGTCATATGGTTAGCCCCTGTGGGTCTATCTATAAGGAGAAATGCTTCCAGCCTCTCCTTTTTTACTCTCTGTGAGTGTATGGTGATTATGCACTACATGAGCCCTGGGCCTTTGCCCCTGGGACTTTGGTGTTGGATCCCTATCCGCACGGCGTGTTACACTGTGTTCCCCATAGCGTAAGCTATTACGCAGTACGAGAGATACTCTCGTAAGAGAACGTACTCGGTTACTAACGTAACCTCGGTTCTCTCTAGAGAGGGAACGAGTACTGCGTATCTTGCCGTGCTTGGAATACGCTCTGGTTCGCTTCGGCGATGAAAAATCAGTGTATGGCAGCTTATCGAGTTTGTTTATAGGGCGAGACCTCGCCCTTTCTGGCGGGACGTGACGATATGGGCGCGAAGTGCCCCCATTCGTCATGTCGTCACGCAGAGCCTCTCTCGATAGGCTGCTGCTTTTGCCGCAAGACAGCCAATAGGCGCGCAAGCTGTCTCGCCTATGTCTGCTTGCTGCTGCAAAGCGTTTTACATTGATTAAAAATTAAGGATAATTTTTTGGCTTCAATATCTCGATGAAAAGAGTTTTCCCCCATAGCGTAAGCTATTACGCAGTACTCGTTCCCTCTCTAGAGAGAACCGAGGATACGTTAGTAACCGAGTACGTTTTTTGTCCAATGATTAGAATCTCTGTTTTTTTCAGAATTTAGTAGTAAGAAATTACTGGTCATCCAATTTTTTATATCAGCTATGCATTCCGTTAATTTTGTGAATTGGTAAATTTCGTTAGGTTTTGAAGAAATATACAGCTGAGTATCATCAGCATAACAGTGAAAGCTAATTCCATATTTCCTAATGATATCTCCTAATGGTAGAATGTACAGAGTGAACAGCAGCGGTCCTAGTACTGAGCCTTGTGGTACGCCATACTGAACTTGTGATCGATAAGACATCTCTTGATTTACTGCTACAAACTGAAAACGGTCAGATAAGTATGATTTAAACCATGCTAGTGCAATTCCACTAATGCCAACATAGTTTTCTAGTCTATTTAAAAGAATGTTGTGGTCGATAGTATCAAATGCCGCACTAAGATCGAGTAACACTAATAGAGAGATACAACCACGATCGGATGATAAGAGCAAATCATTTGTGACTTTAATGAGAGCAGTCTCGGTACTATGGTACGGTCTAAATCCGGACTGAAAATCCTCGCAGATAGACTATTTTTTTTTTCTAAAAAGGAACACAGTTGTGAGGATACTGCCTTTTCTAGTATCTTTGACAGAAAAGGCAGATTCGAGATTGGCCTGTAATTGACTAATTCTGTAGGATCAAGTTGCGTTTTTTTAACAAGCGCTTTAATCATAGCCAGCTTAAAGGTTTTTGGTACGTATCCTAGAGACAAAGACGAATTAGTGATATTTAGAAGAGGATCTATGACCTCTGGAAGACACTCTTTCAGTAGCTTAGTCGGTATAGTGTCTAACATACAAGTTGTCGATTTAGATGAATTAACAAGTGGGATGAATACCATCTCTTTTCAACAGGTCAGGTTTGCCCCAAAACTTTTCCAATTGTCTATGAATTCTATGTTATTTTGCAGACACCACTTAGACAACCAACCATTGAGTGAACACAATCTACTAACTATCTCATCACTCCTTCGAACAGGAAGAAGGCCAGAGCAAATTACAGTGCCTGACATCGCAAGTTCAAACACCTCTTTAATATTAATTTTGGTGATCTCCGACTGGTGAAGTCGAACATCATTAGTGCCGACGTGAATAACAATGTAATAATAATTTTTTTTTTAAAAATTGTTTTATTTATTTTTTTATTTTTTATAATATTAACTAATACTAACTAATATTAATTAACTGAATGTATGTACTATAGGGTTAGGGTAGGATTAGGGCTTGGTTGAGGGTTAGTTGCATGTAATTATGCATCATTTACTGTTATTACTATAGTAAGTACATGAAACGTGTAACAAGGACACTGTAAAATAAAGTGTTACAAAAATATATTATGTATAGCGTTTTATAACCAGCTAATCACTACACCTGCTTAGTATTTATAATCTAAAAATCCGTTATTGATATGAAAATTCCCCAAATCGCATGACAATCACACAGTAATCATATACTATCGTAATCGTGTGTTTATTAGCTTCCAGTTTCATGTGTAGAAATGTGTATGGGTTTTTTTTCTCATGTTATTTTATTTTATTCTAGCGAAACAGCAGCACGTGCTGAATTACTACTCATACTGGTCACTTTATCTGACAAATTCAAATTGTGAGGTAACAGGCCTGTTTAACTTGGTCAAAACAATCATACTAAAATACATTTAAAGGGTACCTATCATGGAATTTTGAAAATTGCCCTTCATGTAGTGTGTAACATAGATCTAAGTGAACAAAAACATCCTGCAAAGTTTTAAATATGAAAGTTCAACGTATACAAAGTTATTGTCTCTCAAAAGTAAGAGTCGACTCTGAGTCGCTGATATGAATCGATAGACGAACGATGCACTTTCGTACGTCACTTGTACAAGTTATTTGAATAAGACACGCCCACTCATTGCGCGCGCCAGAAAACAGTAAAAACAACATGTCGACGAGCTGTTCTGAAGTGCGAATCAAAAGCGAACTTTTTTTTCACTGCCCAGGGACGAGCATGTGAAGACTCAGTGGCTAGAGTTTATATTTACAACTATACCACACAAGTATAGCCACCTTGAGCTGTGTTCGCGTTATTTTAATGAGGATTCCTTTACAAACATAAAAGCTTTCATGGATTCGCGAGTCGGTTGATACTGAAGGAACGTTTAGTACCAAGTTTATTTGGATCGGCTTCATCCTCCGAATCACAACCTGTAAGTACTGTAATAAGTGTGTGTGTGTGTGTGTGTGTGTGTGTGTGTGTGTGTGTGTGTGTGTGTGTGTGTGTGTGTGTGTGTGTGTGTGTGTGTGTGTGTGTGTGTGTGTTGTGTGTGTGTGTGTGTGTGTGTGTGTGTGTGTGTGTCAGTTACGCTCAACGCAGCTTAGGTCTCCAAGCTGTGTGTATGTGTGTGTGTGCCAGTTACGCTCAGCGCTTAGGTCTGTGTGTGTGTTTTTTGAAATATGTGAAATGTTTGTCGTTGTTATAGGAGTTCTCATAAAGAACAGCGTATTGTAGTACTACAGTGCTTTATCAATATGTTTAAGCTTTGGGCTAACGCAAAGAATAACTGACTGGGTCGTCTGACCAATCACCACAGATTAGCGTCACGCAAAGGCGGGGTTTGAAAAATGAGTCGTCAAACGAATCATTTGGGAGTCGGTGAGCAAATC
Organism: Chrosomus eos; assembly: GCA_036326025.1. Lineage (NCBI taxonomy): Eukaryota > Metazoa > Chordata > Actinopteri > Cypriniformes > Leuciscidae > Chrosomus > Chrosomus eos. Next base: position 28,938,473 of record CM070828.1, read on the forward strand.
AGGTAAAAATAAATGCATATTATAAGACAACAAAAGTGTTTTTTTGTCATTGCATGCATGTAAAACTGTTGTTGGGGACTCCCAGAACAATATTAGGAACATTTTAAATGCCATAATAGGTACCCTTTAAGTGTGTTGAAAAGTTATGACATTATTATTCAGCAGCCATATCACCCTGTAGCTCAAGACTGGTAGCCCACTGAAGCTAAGCAGGGCTGAGCCTGGTTAGTACCTGGATGGGAGACCTTCTGAGAAAACCAGGTTGCTGCTGGAAGAGGTGTTAGAGAGGCCAGCAGGGGGTGCTGTCCCTGTGGTCTGTGTGGGTCCTAACACCCCAGTGTAGTGATGGGGACACTATAATGTCAAAAGAGCACCGTCCTTCAGATGAGACGTTAAACCGAGGCCCTGACTCTCTGTGGTCACAAAAAATCCCAGGATGTCCTTCGATGAAGAGTAGGGGTGTAACCCCGGCATCCTGGCCAAATTTGCCCCTTGGCCTCTGTCCATCATGGCCTCCTAATAATCCCCATATACTGATTGGCTTCATCACTGTCTCCTCTCCACCAGTAAGCTGGTGTGTGGTGGACGTTCTGGCGCAATATGGCTGCCGTCGCATCATCCAGGTGGATGCTGCACATTGGTGGTGGTTGAGGAGATTCCCCCTTCTATGTAAAGCGCTTTGGGTGTCCAGAAAAGCGCTATATAAATGTAATGAATTATTATTATTATTATTATTATTCTGTGCATTGGCTCAGTGGGTGGTATGAGACGCTTGTAAGCTAGATAGATTTTAGAATATCATATTAATAAAAGTTGGATGACTTGTGTTGCTGAATAGCATGCCATTCATTTGATAACATTGTATGGTGGAGAAAATGCTGTATTACTTTTTCTACCAATACAAATCTTTCTGATTATGCCAAGTTAGCCATTTGGCAAAATAGTATTGTTTGTTTGATTTAATTTTTAAATACAAACGTTACTCGCTGTAAATCAAGAAAAAGAGAGATTCTAACAAGTCCTAACTAATAAGATAACAATGATTAGTTTTAATAAAGAAATCCAAACAGTTGCTCACCTGTCTGATAAAACACATGATACATTAAAGCATCTTTGGAATTTCCATGGTTTTTAACGGAAGTAGAACCGGAAAAATGAGGGTAACGCGGATATGACGTCATTGACAGGCGACGCATTGACACAAGATGTTAAACTAAATTCACACAACCTGATTTCTCTGGATTTATTCGTTGTTGGAAACATTTGGGATAATGTACACAAGTCAACAAAATATATAAGATTGTTCTAGTGGTTTTTTGATTAATTGAATCCAAAAATCGTATACATATTGGGCCTTTAAAATTAGATTTTAAACAGCTTCATACATAGCAGTGGTACTAGTCACTATACATTAATTCAATTGTTGAAATCTGGAAGCCATAGAAAGACTACTTTTTATTTATTTATTAAAATATATATTTTACATTCATTAAAAAGTGTTGTATTCATTAGGCACACAGCAGTCATAAACCATTACAATTCAAGTCTAATTTATTTGTTGAAACCTGGAAGCCATAGAGAGAACACATACTTTTTTTTTCATTAAACAACATACAATATAATATAATATTTATAATTAAATTAGGCTATTCATTTTATTTTTATTCATTAAAATGCATTATATCAGCATCATAGGTAGACTATGGCAGTTATAGTCATTACAATCAAGTCTTATTTTAATTGGCAAACATAAAAGGCAAATAAAAATTAACATAAATATTTTCTTTAGACAATATACAATATCACATTACAATGTACAATGCAGTTAATGAGTCCTAGCTGTCACAACATTCTCTACTCTACCTTCTCTTATAAAATAAATAACATTTTATCATAGTACAATTTACACAGTTCCCAACAAAGTATTGTTTAGTGTAAAACATGTTGAAGATTAGTGGACAGGCTGTCGATTAATTAAAGGGGTTCTAAAATGCTTTTTTTAATTGTCTTGAGTTTGTTTTTGGGGTGTACTAGTCTAGAACAGGTTTTCATGCTCGATTGTTTATAAAACATAATTTTTCACACATTTGACATTGAAGCCGTCGTCCGTAAAATGTGCAGCACAGATAAATGTTGGGGTTATAATGTTCAGGAACAGTATTAAAAATCACCTTTTTTGCCATATCCGGTAGGATTATTGAAATGAGCCACATTGTGACTTCACGACAATCCAAAGACTTCACGAGATCCGGAAGAAGCGGGTTGTAGTCCCAACGAGCCATTTGTTGTAGTTCTTGAAAAGTGTTTTCTGTTAAAGTGAATATCTAAATTTGGAGTGGACTTTGAGCTTTGTAACCTTGCAGACCTTTTTCATGCCTAAACAGCAACATCAGCTAACTAAAGCTGAAAAAGTGAAAAACCACAATAGGACCCTTTTAAATAAGCTACTTACTCACAAAAGCGATTTATTCAGGGTAGTGAAGTCTCTCCTCCACTGACAGCGAGAAACGGCCACTGGTGTCCTTCCCTGCGTACCGCAGCGTTAAAAGGCGTTATGCTTCTTTTTTTTGCTAACCTCGCAGACTTGCCTTAAAGTGGCTTTGGTTGTATCTTTACTGCGCACTATTGCCGTTGATATCAGTGTGCGGTATTAGTGTGTAAATCCTATTCCCTATCGCTTTTTTAATATGTCCATGTTTTGATTTTTAGCAATTAATATTAATATTCATGAGACCAGCAGCCTATCAGGCCCTTTTTTTAGAATTATTGTTAGTCTTTTTAACAGAAACATTGAATGACCAATGTCTTGAGCACCAACACCAGCCCATACTTTTTTACAGTTTGATTCAAGCCAACATTGTGTAGGTAACTACAAAGTTTACACTGTTCTTCTCTCAGTTCACCAGCCACCTTCACGTTTTTGGAAAGAAGTGGATGAATATAGGCCTAGGTGTAAATCTGACCGGATTTACGTGTAAATTGAGTCCAGGGGCCTCATGTATAAAACTTTCCATAATTCATTTTAAAAGTTTGAGCGTACACACAAAAGCTAGATTTTGCATACGCTCAACAGTTTTCAGATTTATAAAACCCTGTGTACGCCAACCTGTGCAAAATTCCCTTTATAAAACCCAGTCAGCGGAAGATTGTGTGATGTGCGTACATGCATCTCAACCCCGTCTCCTCCCCGAAATAACCATATATGGAGCTTACAACACCTTTTTACTATATCCTCATTTTACTAGCCAATGGTGATTCTGTTGCCAATGTGTGCTTAAAAGGATTTTTTTTAGTCGTAATTTTGACCAAACAGCTATTTTGCCAAATAGATTCAGAATGTTCTAATTTAAGAATTAAGACAGAAAAAAAATCTAGACATTGTCAATGCATGTTTGTAGTGAACACAGGGACAAGTTACAATTATTTCATATGCTCCAATAATTAGTTAGTAGTAATTTCTGTCTATTGCTAAAACATTTTAAAACATGAAAAATGTCACATTCAGTCGGTTTACTACTTTATTGACACTAGCGGTATATATATATATTTAAAAAAAACATCTCTGCACTATCTGCAGTTATGCTTCCATCACAAGTTACAAAGAAGGTTTGAGAAACTAATCAAATAACATTCTTTAGGAATCATAATGGCCAGATTAAAAGTGCATTAAAATCATTGCTGTATTTATAATAAGGTTGGCAGTACATTATGCCCCAATATAAGCCTGTCAGTTACTTTGTCAGTTTATTAAAAAAATTTGAATTACTCAGATTTTCGTTGGATTTCATGGTTTCTGTTATATTATGTTACTTTTTTTTTTACATGTTTTTATATCCTTTGCTTTTATGCATCCTGCTAATTTCCTTTCATTTTATATTAATCAAGCTATAATTAATCATTTTAAAGTTTAATTAATAAAGTTTAACTTCTTTCTTAAAATATTACACAGGCATATTTTTTGAAAGTTCAAAAGGTACTGGATAATTAGAATGACCTGCAAAATGTTATAATTAGCAAAAAAAGATACAATACTCCACCCAGCCTTAATTATTACTGTTTTTTTTTTAAGTGTGTTAGAGAGAGAACAGGATCTCACCATGAAATTAATAGTAATTGGAGCGATGAACTTGTCTTGCATAAAACCATACTGCCTTCAGGCAAATAGCAATACATGATTTATTGAGAAATTGTGACATAATTGATGATATAGGATTTCGTCAAATTTTAGATTAAATGAAAATATGGCTCACCATAATGCTCTTCTCCCTGACTTTAATGTAAAATGAATTAAAAATACATAAGTCAAACTGAGTAAAGACATATTCAGAACAGTCACGTTGACAGGAGAATACTGTTATTATCCTGCAAAAGCTTGTTGGGTGAGTGGAATCCGAACATGATGTAAATCCAAATGGAAACTTTAAATTTGTCCTTTGAGAGGTAACACTGTAATAACCATAACTATTAGCTGTCTGATGGTTTGGATTGGAGCACAGATGGCTAGGGGAGGCTGAGATCCCTAGTGGATTACTTGATGTATTTTTGCCGGTTTTGAATGGGTAATTTTGACACAGGAGATACAGTGTTCATTTGAAATAGCAGATGTTGAGATAATATTGTGCATGCATGTGAAAGTATGTGTATGTGAGGGAGGGAGGTAGAGGTAAATGGTAGTTAGCTGCAATATAATGTGCATTTTACTTCATTTATTAAAACTGTATAAAGAACTCTGTCCTTTAGAAATGAGAGCCTATGTGCACTTAGGCTGCATTTTAATAGCTTCTCCACATTCAGTGATCTTCATTAGTTTTGGCCATTGTTTGGCATTTGGCAGCCAATAGCCTCAGTTTCCATGTCCACGTACGTCCAGATGTAATTATCATCATTTCTCATTGCTAAGGGCACTTATGGGAATGTTGCCAGGTGGTTTTCAACACATTACAGACAATATTATAGCTTGGCTTTGACATTTAATCTGGTGTTGAGAACTTGTGGCACATTATGAGAAAAGATTTGTTGGCTGGGATCAACTTAATCTTATTTTAATCCTTGGTCTTCACAAAAGAGTACCTCTCTTGCTTTAGCTCTTTGGCACACGCAAAATCAACAGTGGGGGTCAACAACAGACAGGCACATATGTTGTATGAAAGGGAAAAAAAGACACAAATAGTGGAGGGAGGGGGGGAAATCCTCCTTTGAGGATGCTGCAATCCCAGTGACATTCTGTGCTTGAATCCCTGTGATGTTTAATCTAAATGCCTCTTGTAATACAAATTGCTCTAGTAATGTGATTCTCATGTATGTGGTATGTAGGTATTTTGCTGATGTTGAAGTCAACATGAAATCAAAATTGACCCTATTTTCTTGTCCTGCTCCTATTGTGACCGATTCATCTGTGCATGCTATTGTCTTTGTAATATTTAAACAAAATGTAATAACTCGCTCCGTCTCTGAAACGACTTCTCATTTCGCCTGACATCATCATGATCAGCAGGGAAAAATAGCCAAACATGCATCAAATACTGTCTGCTGCTAGCTGCAGCCACCATATGAAACTAGCGTAGCGAACACAGATATGGCTGGAAGGTGCATTTTCAGCTTTCTCCCTCCCAAAACTCTGTTCCCTATTCCCACTCCCAAACTAGCCTGGATGTGTGCCTGCTGGCTTGAATTGTTCCACTTTGAAGAAAGGAAGAATATCACTGAGTTTGCGGTTTAGTTTGAGGCATTTCGCTACTGAATGCTTTCACAATTTGATCATAAAATGGGGTTCGCACAGACATTTTACAGTTTTTAGGAATAAATATGTAAATAAGTGTTGCTATTTAGTATTTACTATTAAGTTTCACTGATAAAAATAATACTATAAGCAATTTCAAACCCATTTCTTAAGTCTTATATACAATTTCATTTAAATGTAATTTATTTTGTGTGTGTGTGTGTGTGTGTGTGTGTGTGTGTGTGTGTGTGTGTGTGTGTGTGTGTGTGTGTGTGTGTGTGTGTGTGTGTGTGTGTGTGTGTGTGTGTGTGTGTGTGTGTGTGTGTGTGTGTGTGTGTGTGTGTGTGTGTGGTCTGACAAACCCTACATTATGGGGACAAAATGTCCCCACAAAGATAGCAATATCTGAAATCCTTGTCCTTGTGGGGACATTTTTTTGGTCCCCATAAGGAAAACAGCGTATAAATCATATTAAGTGGTGTTTTTTGAAAATGTAAAAATGCAGAAAGGTTTCTGTGATGGGTAGGTTTAGGGGTAGGGTTAGTGTAAGGGGATAGAATATACAGTTTGTACAGTATAAAAATCATTATGCCTATGAAGAGTCCCCACAAAGATGTGTGCGTGCGTTTGTGTGTGTGTGTGTTGTGTGTGTGTGTGTGTTCCACAAAGATAATATTACTTGTAATTTTTGACCTTGTGGGGACATGTTTTGGTCCCCATGAGGAACAAGCTTATACATGTTTTTTAATATATTTTTAGTTTTTTTAATTTTTGAAAATGTACAAATGTAGAAGGTTTTCTGTGAGGGTTGTGTTTAGGGGTAGGGTTATAGGAAATATAATATAAAACAACTTAATAATTTTTTCAGGATTATTTGAAATAACATGATGTAAGATTATAAATGTCTTTACTTTCACATTTGATCAATTTAAAGGATTAGTTCACTTTTTAAAAAACTTTTGCTGATAATTTACTCACCCCCATATCATCCAAGATGTCCATGTCTTTCTTTCTTCAGTCGAAAAGAAATTAATGATTTTGATGAAAACATTCCAGGATTTTTCTCCATATAATGGACTTCAATAGTGGCCAAAACGGTTCAAGGTCCAAATGAGTTTTCAGTGCAGCTTCAAATGACTTCAAATGACAAATTACGATACCAGACGATGAATAAGGGTCTTATCTTATCTAGCGAAACGATGCGCCATTTCGAAAATAAATAAAACAGTTAAAGTATTATTAGCACAAATGCTCGCCTTGTTCTGTCCTGAGATGTACGTTTGTGATTCTCCTGTTCGAACTCGTTCATTAAAATGAACAAATCTTTTTTCGAGTCATTTTATTCATTCAACGAACGAAATGACTCGGAAAAAGATTTGTTCATTTTGAACGAGTCTTTTTTCGAGTCATTTTGTTCATTCAATGAACGAAATGACTCGAAAAAAGATTTGTTCATTTTAATGAACGAGTTCGAACAGGAGAATCACGAACACGCATCTCAGGACAGAACAAGGCGAGCATTTGTGCTAATAATACTTTAAAGGGGGGGGGGGGGGGGGGGGGTGGAAACACTCAGTTTCACTCAATCTCATGTTAATCTTGAGTACCTATAGAGTAGTATTGCATCCTTCATATCTCCAAAAAGTCTTTAGTTTTATTATATTTATAAAAGAAATATAGGCTGTACCGAGTCTTTCCGGAAAAACCCGAGCGGGTGGAGGCGTGCCGTGTGGGCGGGAGCGCGCAAAGCTTTTGCGTGTGTTGTAAACAGACAGACTGGTGGTTTATGAGGACATGATTTAGTTTTACAATAAACAAACTGACACCTACAGTGGCCAGCTAAACGAATGTATTTAAACACACAAAACACACACACACACACCATACATCGCATGCTCCATAGATACATTAACTGTACGTGATCATGTTGTTTACTTGCTGTGCTTAACGTTACACGCCGATAGTTAACAACACACAGACATTTGAAGCAGTTTTACTCACCGCCTGCGGTTCCGTGAACCTTTATCGTTGGGACTGCTCCATCTTTAAGTATTAGGCGATCTGCAAATCGTCGAACTGTGCCTTGTTTATAAAACTATTACCGTTGAAATGAAGGGAACTAACAAGAACACTTGCGCAACTCCGTTGCTGCTCTGGAAAAACAAAATCCATCCACAGGTCCCTTAACTCTGGGTTCTTTGGAAATTTGTGCAGTGTTGTCTTGCCCTGGCAACCAAAAACACACTTTTTGGTGCAATTTTTTTGATTGCAGCGCAGCCGAGCCCAGCGCTGATGGACGCTCTCGCACGCACTGGCTACAGATGCGCGCACGCTCTTCCAGTAGAAGTGCCCTTCAGACCCGTATAAGGGAATTCCGCCCACTCTGACGTCACGTAGTTCCGTATTCGAAAAAAAACTTTCCGAAACTTGTGACAAACCGGAAGGAGTGTTTTTGGAACAGAAATACTCCATCAAACTTACAAATTCATTTTTGAAACTTTGTCCATGTTTAGCATGGGAACCCAACTCTTTAACAGTGTAAAAAACTCACTATGCATGAAACAGCATTTCACCACACCTTTAACTGTTTTATTTATTTCCGAAATGGCGCATCATTTCGCTAGATAAGACCCTTATTCATCGTCTGGTATCGTCATTTGTCATTTGAAGTCATTTGAAGCTGCACTGAAAACTCATTTGGACCTTGAACCGTTTTGGCTACT